>JAQQFT010000457.1:0-26219 GCA_029582265.1 Zoroaster sp. YZ-2022 | reverse complement strand
TGACGTGCTAGGCATCGGGCATGTAATTTTTCTGTTGTTGTACCATCCACGCACTTTTCATGAGTTATTTGTCCCACATTCTGTTGGACCTTCAATGAATCCCCCCTCCACTGTTGCAGATTCACCGTTTATTTTTTTTGGTCCCGTCCCTACTGTCCCTTTTTGAGGCAAACCTTTTTTGACACCAGTTTTGAATAAAAAAAGGCTTTCGCGTTCAGGAATGGTGAGTGGGGTGGAGACGTTTAACGGATCTGTGGGTTTCCCCGCGGGGAGCCCGGTACAGGGGGGTCGGCATTTCCCCAAAAGAAAGACTGGCTCATCTGCAGGAACATTTTTTGACCCACGAGGGGCCAGCCAGAAACTCTTCAAATCTTTTCTAACAGCCAAAAGGGCTATTCGGTGGTGTAAAGACCAATCCCCCCAGAAACAGAAAAGATTTTGCGTTTTTTCGTTGGGGTTTACCAGGGTCTCGCGGGGTCCCCGGGGGGGCTTTTCCAAAAGAGCGTATCGTCCATATGTTGGCCTTTTTGTCGATGAACACGCAGGGGGAACCCCCGTACTGCATGCCCCCGCGCGAATCCCCCAACCGAGAAAGGGGGATCGATTTTGGGGCATCGGGCACGTCCTCGGAGTTTGGGTCTGACAACGTCCGGGGTTCTGGAAAAGGGAGACACGGTTGGTTTGTCTGGTAGAGAGGTTGGAGTTCATTTTTCATCTGAATTAGTGTTGTAGAGGATTGCGTCCAGCAATGCCCCGCCATTCCCCATCTCCTGATCTATTTTTTTTCCCGTAGGCAATTCGTGGGCCGGTGCGTAAGCCACGATGGACCTTGGTAGACCCTTTATGTGAGAGGTTGCAAATTTTGGGTAGCCCGATTGTTTCAATGTTCAACCCGCCCCCCCTCTACACATTATTCACTTTTTGAAGCCCCGGGGGCCATCTTTGCTAAACGTCTATTTAGGGGTATAACCAGAACATGAAAGATTTTTTAGAATATCCCCCCCTTTATTTAAGGGGAAAAACGAACCAGAAAGCACATATCAAGAAAGAATTTGAATGCAAATTTAAAAATTTCCATTGGTAAAATTAAAAGGTCGACCACCCTCCAACGTTGGTTTTGACAAAATTCCAATAAAGGGAACCATTTAAAATTTGGGAATGATCTTATTTGTCTAGTGAATGCTAAATGTTAAAATTGAATGATTTTATTTGTCGAGTGAAGTTCGGGGTGTTGAATTGAATGACTTTTAACGTTGAAGCTGATGTCCCGGAAGGAGCTTTTATTTTCAAACGAAATTAAAACGACCCAATAAATTAAAATTATTTTTTTCCAAAATTTGGGCCCGGAAAAACCCATATTTAACATCCCCTTTAACAATGGAAATTAGTACTGATGTAAAACAAATGGAAGGTAAAAGGCTGTAAAATTTTAAAATTTATATATTTGGGGTGTTTGGGTTCCGAAAAAGGGTACGAATCCCAACCCTTTTGGGGAAGGGGGGACCATCTTTCGTTCCCTTTCAGGCATATGGTAGGGCACCTATCCGAGACGGGGCTGGTCGGTCTCTACGACGGGACCCCCGGGCCACTCCCGGCCCACCCAAAAAAGGGGTACCGGGCCAGTGCTGGTTTGTTCTTTTTTAGTACCGTAGTTTGATGGTGATTTTCCGGCAGGGCCGGGCTGGCCATAGCGGAAAACCCGTATTTTATCAACGGAAACCCGGTAAACCGGGCCCTTAATATACCGGCAAACCATTACGGCAAGAGGCATCCCCCGTACCCGCCCAGTCCCGTTGATTGGGGCAAACCATAACGGCAAGAGGAACACCGGTCGCCCCGGGCGCAGTCCCGGGGTTGATTCCCAAACCAGGGGCGGAAAGAGGGTACACTGCCTAAAATGGGCCCAGTCCCGGGGTTGTTTGCGGCAAACCATTACGGCAAGACGGTACCCCCTTTTGAAATGGGCAGTGCCGGGTTTTTGGCAAACCATTACGGCAAGACGGTACATTTCCCCGTCCCGGCGCAGTGCCGGGGATTGGGGCAAACCATTACGGCAAGAGGGGTACACCCCCAACCCCCCTCCCGGGGTTGATTGCGGCAAACCATTACGGAAAGAGGGGTACACCCCTTTACTGGCGCAGTCCCGGGGTTAAAGGGAAAACCATTCCCGCAAGAGGTACAGCCTGAACTGGCCCAGTGCCGGGTTGATTGCGGAAAAACCATAAGGGGAAGCGGTACACACCCTTTACCGGGCCTGCGCCGGGTTGATTGCGGAAAAACCATTACGGCAAAGACGGCACCGCCGAACTGGCCCAGTGGGGGGGATTGCGGCAAACCATAAGGGAAGACGGTACACAGCCGGCTGGCCCGGTCCCGGGGTTGATTGCGGCAAACCATAACGGCAAGACGGCACCCCGCCTGTCCCGGGCCCAGTCCCGGGGCCATTGCGGCAAACCATTACGGAAGACGGACATCCTTACCCCCCAAAGTCCCGGGGCGGGATTCGGGCAAACCATTACGGCAAGAGGTACACGCCTGTCCCGGGCCCAGTGGGGGGCTGATTGCGGAAAACCCAAATTACGGCAAGACGGAAAAGCCTGTCCCGGCAAAAAACCCGGGGCTGATTGCGTAAAACCCCCAATGGCAAGAGGGGCCCAGCCCACCGGCGGCCCCGGGTTGATTGGGGCAAACCATTCGGCAAGACGGACACCCCCCGAACGGGGCCCAGTGCCGGGTTGATTGCGGAAAACCAAAAGGGAAAGGGAAACAAGCCTGTACTCCCGGGCCCCGGGGTTGATTGCAAAAACCCAAATTAGGGACGGTACCCCCCAACTGCCCGGGCAGGGTTGTTTTGGCAAACCATAACGGCAAGACGGACAGGCCTGTCCCGGCCCGGCCCCGGGGTTGATTGCGGAAAAACCAAACCCCGGCAAGAGGTACCCCGCCTGTCCCGGCCCAGTGCCGGCTAGGGCGGCAAACCATTACGGCAAGACGGTACACCCCCCGTCCCGGCCCAGTGCCGGGGGGTTTTGGGGGAAAACCCAAATTACGGCAAGACGGTACCCCGCCTGTCCCGGCCCCGGTCCCGGGGCTGATTGCGGCAAACCATTACGGCAAGACGGAATAAAGCCTGTCCCGGGACAGTCCCGGGTTGAGCGCCAAACCTTTTGGGGCAAGACGGCACAGCCTGTCCCGGCCCAGTCCCGGGGTTGATTGCGGAAAAACCATTACGGCAAGACGGTACACGGCCTGTCCCGGGCCCCAAAAGGCGGTTGATTGCGTCAAACCTTTTGGGGCAAGACGGACCGCCTAAACCCGGGCCCAGTCCCGGTTGATTGGGAAACCATTACGGCAAGAGGGGCCAACCCCGTCCCGGCCCGGGCCGGGTTTGATTGCCAAACCATTATGGCAAGACACCCCCAAACGGGCCCAGTGCCGGGCTGATTGTGGCCCCCCCATGGCAACACGGCACCCCCGGCCGGGGCCCGGTCCCGGGGTTGATTGGGGGAAAACCCAAAGGCAAAAAGGTACACCCCCTAAACCCGGGCCCGGTCGGGTTGATTGGGGCAAACCTTTTGGAAAGAGGGCATGCCCTGTCCCGGGCCCCAGTCCCGGGGTTGATTGTGGCAAACCATTATGGCAAGACGGCAACCTGCCTGAACTGGCCCAGTCCCGGGGGTTGACGGGGAAAAACCATTAGGGGCAAGACGGAACCTGTCCCGGGCCCAGGCCGGGGGGATTTTTAAAACCATTAGGGCAAGACGGAAACCGCCTAAACCCGGCCCGTGCCGGGCTGATTCCCAAACCATTACGGCAAGACGGTACACAGCCTGTCCCGGGGCCCGGGCCCCGGGGTTGTTTTGCGTCAAACCATTATGGCAAGAAGCCCCGCCGTACCGGTTTTGCCCGGGCTAATGGAAAAACCATAATGGCAACAGGGTACCCCGCCTGTACGGCCCAGTGCCGGGTTGTTTGGAAACCTTTTGGGGCAAGAAGACCCCGAACGGGCCCAGTCCCGGGGCCGATTGTGGGTAAAAACGGCAAGACGGACATCCCCCGCCGGGGCCCGGCCAGGCAGATTGAAAGGAAACCATAACGGCAAGACGGTACACCACCCACTGGCCCAGTCCCGGGGGTTTTTGGGGAAAACCCTTTTTGGTAAGACGGGCCACTCCCCGAACGGGCCCCGTCCCGGGGATTGGGGCAAACCATAACGGTAAGAGGAAAGCCCGTACCCCAGTGCCATGTTGATTGCGGCAAACCATAACGGCGACGGTACCCCCCGTCCCGGCCCGGCCGGGTTGATTGGGCAAACCATTATGGCAAGACGGCACACCCCCCGAACCCCCAGTCCCGGGGCCGATTGCGGAAAACCATAATGGCAAAAACGGCACACCGCCAAACCCGGCCCCAGTGCCGGGTTGATTCCCAAACCTTTTGGCAAGACGGACCCCTCCCCGAACTGGCCCAGTCCCGGGCGGGATTGCGGCAAACCAAACGGAAAGGGGGACACCCCCCGTCCCCGGACCCAGTGCCGGGTTGATTGCGGCAAACCATTAGGGCCCAAGACGGACACCCCCGGAACTGGAAAAACCCGGGGTTGATTGGGCAAACCAAAAGGCAAACGGACCCCGGTCTGAAGGGCCCAGTGCCGGGCTGTTTGGGCCAAACCATTACGGAAAAGACGGTTAGGCCTGTACTGGCCCAGTGCCGGGTTGCGGGAAAAACCAACGGCAAGACGGACAGCCATCCCGGCCCAGGCCTGGTTGATTGTGGCAAACCATTTTTTTTTAAATGTTTGGGGGTCTGAAAAGAATATGAGAAAAAAAGGAGCAGAAAAAAATTTGGGAGATTGGATGGTAATTCCCTTTTACCAAAGCCCCCTAAAAAATTTTCCCATTAGAATTATAGGCAAATCTGTCGGGGTACCAACGGTTATGAATTTTATTTAAATAAGGAATAATTGATAAAAAACCAATTTTACCCTAAAGGGGTTTAAAAAAAGGGAAAAAAAGGTATGTACGGTACCTCCCGTTCAGGGCCCCTTTTTTTTGAAAAAATTTTGGATTTTTTTTAAAAAAACTTAAATTTCTTAAAAATGTTTATTTTTTTTTTATCATTGGGGGGTTTTTTTGTAAACAAAAAGTTATTAGCTTGTTGCATTTTTTTAATATTTTAAAAAATTTCAACGTTTTAAAAAATAATGAGGGAATAAATTTTCAAAAAACCCACAAAAAAAGAGGGCGCTATTTTTTTAAAAAAATTTTCCCATTTTGAAGAAGTAAAGAAGTGTTAAAGGAACTTAAGATTTTTTAATCGGTAAAATTGATTTTTTTAAAACATTTAAACGTTTTAAATGAAAACAAAATAATTGTTTTTTAATCGTTATTAGTGAAAGATAGATACAATAATCGGGATATATCAGATGATTAAAAAACCAACTGGTAAAAGGGACGTGTCGAGTTTGGGGAATTTTTAAAAGGGTTCCCCTTGGGATTCCGTTGATTTATACAGCTGTTTTTTTCCTTTTTAACCGTGATTCACCTTCCAATTAATTTGTGAATTAACAGTTAAAGGGAGGTAAAACCATTGGAATTTTTCCCGTACCCGGGTAAAATTAAAGGGAAAAAAAGGTGGTTTTATCAGAATTGTATTTTATTTATTTATTTTTTTTTTTAAATTTCATTATTTTTAATCTAACGGCTGATTTCGTATAATAAGGCCCCCTGCAGTGCGGGAGAAAAAATTTTTTGTCTGAACCCCCGAAATTTTCGAAAAAAATGTTAAAAATTAATTTTTTTTTTCCCTTGGAAGACCACGTAAATAAGGTAGATATCCGGCGTGTATAAAACATCAAAAACATTATGAAACCCGTTAGTTGAAAAGATTTTGAATTGATTATATGAGTGGCCAAACAAAACCAAAATTATTTATCGGTAAACTCATTTTTTTTAGATGAGTTTCCCAAATACAAAAAATTATTAGACACCCCGAAAGGCACTACCCGGACATGGGGGCCTCCGTCAAAAATCACCCATGGTGAACATGGGAGGGGAAACCCGAAAATATACAAAAAAAAAATTAGGGAGGTTAAGTACTTTTTCTATTTTAGTTTTTTTGGGGACGAGCGCAAAATTCAAAGTATTAAAAACCCTCTAATGGGGAGATTCTATATCAAACGAAAAAAATGTCCATATAAAATATTGAAGTAGAAAAGGCCCCCAGTAATTTCCCTTTGGCTGTTATATCCCGTAAAAAATGTGACACACACTGGGAAAATGGAAGAAAGAGGTTCGGGCCCAGGGGAGCAACACTGGTCAAACCGGGTAAGTCGGGGAATTTCTTCCCGAATTTGAATTATGCAACTGAAACTGTGAATACTTATATATGGGCCCTTTCTTAGTACTATACTGTCCAATTACTTTTGAGACTTGATTTTCCCGGGCCAAAGTGTTTTTGCTTTTTTCATTTTTTTTTTGGAGAACCGGATCTTATAGTAAATTTTGGGATTATTATATTTTTTTTTGATATTGTTTTTTTAATTTTACGAAATTTAAAAATTTTATTTTGAATCCGCGGGTAATTATATATTTTTAAAAAATTTTTAATTTTTTAATTTCAAATTTTTTTTGGTGCATGTGAACAGGTATCCCTTCCCCATTTTTTTTCAGTGACGAAAATTTTCAGAGTTTCGGTTTAATTTCACTGCCCGGGTAAAACTTTTAAAAATTGTAAGGTTGGCGGGAAAACCGGATAAAAATTTTTCCAATTTTTTTTTAAAGTTTTTTAAAATTTTTGGGTTTTGGTCTTAAAAAGGGGAATGTTTAAGGTTTCTAAAATTTTGGGGCTTTTTGATACCAGCAGTGTCAACCCCAAATTTTAAAAAACGGTCAAAAACATTGGTTTGTGGTCAGCGGTTTTTTTAATGGTTGGATGATAATAAAAAACATAATTGTCTCCCCAACTGTGATACAGTTAAAGAAAAAAGATACCCCCCGAATTATAAAAAACATGTGAAAGGTACCCTAAAAACCCTTTTATGAAATTTTTGCCATAAAAGGGAAAGAATTGACAACAAAAACAGTTCTTTTCCCCAATTTTACACCAAAAAAAGAATTAATATCAGTGAAAAGGGAAAATTTTTGGGAAAACCGGGGAAATACTTTTTTGGGGAAGTTGTGACATTTCCCGACTGTGAACAAGGTGGGGGATGTCTTTACGGGAAAAAAAGGTAAAAAAATTGAAGAAAATAAAAACCCATTTACAGAACAGAAAGTTTAAGAAACTTTATGTTCCCCCGGTTTTTTTAAAAACGAAAAGATGTTGAAGGGCATGGGGGAAGACCAGCAATCAAAACCAAATGAAACGGGGGAGTAACAGAACCCCCTTTGAAGTTGTATGTAAAAAAACCCCCAAAAACAAAAATAAGTTTAGAGAAACCAAAATAGAATGATATTTTCCCAAAAAACAAGTTAAAAAATTTATGATGATCTGCCTAAACCCCATTGTTTGTTTTGGGACCGGAAAAAGTTCAGTTTTGGTACTTGAACCTTTTGGACAGTGATGAGAAACAGATTCCCTTTTCTGATTCTAGCTTCAGATGGCCGCAAAATGACAAAAAGATTTCCCAAAAACTGCTTTGTGATTGGGCTGTAAAAGAAAAAAAAATCCCCCCCTTTTTTTTCGAAGTTTACCCAAATTTTTTTGGAAAAAATTCCATCCAGCTCTTCCAAAAGACCCAAGGACGCCTTATCTACAGGAAAAAATTGGAAAAAAGACTATCAGGAGTGCAGGGGATCGTACTATCATTTTGGTGTAGCCATTGTATAATGTGGGAAGTTAACTTATCCCAAGTTGCGGGGTCATGATAAAAGCCTTCCTTAAATTTAAAAAGGAGGGACTCCCTTTTATTCAAAAGCAGAAAACACAGTTTGGGCCCAATTTTTTAAGGTTTAATTCATGATCTAGCGAGTCTTTTTTAAGGTTTTTCACGGAAAAATTTAAAACCAAAAAGACCCCGGGGAAAATTCTAAAACGTTTTTGTGACAAAAAATGACCAAGCTCAAAAAAAATTAAATTTGGGCCCTTTTGACGGCCTTTATATCCCTTTTGTCATACTGAATTTTGTAGGGATGCCCGGCCTGTGCCCCCCAAAAGCAAAAGCACACCAGGTTATTAAAGGCTGTGAGAAATGCAATCATGAGGAACGTATGACAAAAAAAATTTTTTTTTCCCCGGGAAACAGATGCTCCTAAATGCACAGATAAGTCTTTTAGACATGTTAGATGAGGACCACCATGGGAAGGAATCCATTGAGGAAGCTGGGATTGGGCATGGTCCCCTTTTTTTTTTTGGGATTAAGGGGTGCACTTCGGGGGTTTTGGATTTAAAGGAGGCCCCTTTGGGGTTTTTGGGGGTTAAAAGGGCCCTTCAGAAACGCCGCTTGGGTACACCAGTGAAGACGCAGTTTTTCAGAATCCTTCTGTCTCGGTTTTGTTTCATACCGAAAGAATTTCCCAGAATTTGCCCGGGGCCCCAACCCAAGTTGATAGGGGAAGGCCACTGAGTTTCCGACCTTCCTTCATAAAGGTCCAGGGGGTTAAAGGGGAAAATTCCCTTTGATGAAATGTTTAAACCCCGGGTTGTTTTCCACGCCATCCATACTTGCTAATCAATATTTGTGTGACCCTTTGGGTGGTTATGCCAACGACCCCCTCATTTGTTTTGAAAAACACCTGTCGAGTTTAGGGGACGGATCAAAGGGAATAATGTTCAGGACTTGTTCAAGGGTTGACGATGTCGGGTTGTAGGGTCCATTGGACAAGTTTGGGCCTTTCCATTTGAAATTTTTCAAAAAAAGCTTAAAGCAGGTAATCGGGAAGCCAAATTTTTGCCCTTTGAACAAAAATTTCATTTTTTTTGGGAAAACCTTTAAATGCGTGTCATTCATTGACGAATCATCAGATAATTTTGGAAAATGTATTAAGGGGAGTTTTTTATGCCACATGGTGCTCCCCCCATCTGATGGTTTTTTTTGTACTCAACTCAAAATGCGAAGGAGGGTTTTCACTGAGCAAAAAAAAGGGAAAAAACTGTTTTAAAAAGCCAATGTGTACTGGTTGGAAACTTTTTAAATAAATAGGATTTCATATACTGACAATGAATTCCGGTAAAGAAAAATTTTTTTTGTATCCACCCCAAAATGTTGGTATTAAAAATTTTCCGCTTTTTAAACATTTTTATTACCGATATTAAGTCAGTGAAAAAAAATACATTTTGTTACCATATCATCGGGAAAAAATTTGGGTTTTTCCCAAATTCACTTGTTTCAATCAATTGGAAATTAAACATGCCTTTAAATTAGAAGGGGAAACCCCATTTAAACTGTAAAAACTTCATTTCTTCAGATTGATATCTAAAGCTTATTTATTTTTAAGATGGTAACCTAACATTTCGTTTGAAAAACTGATAGTTTCGTTTAAAATGATAAAAATGATTATACTTGTTTTTACACCCCGTTGATCAAAAAAAATTTTTTTCTACCGTAAAAATTGATTTCATTTGCAGGAAGGGAAAAGCAAATTTTGAAGGTTGTCCCGAAATTCCAAAAATTTTCTATTTTCACCCCAAAAATATATATTTTAAATGTACTGTTTCTTTTTCCCCCCAGAGCCGTGTTTATTTTAGTTTTTTTTTTATTTTAAAAACGATGCCCAAAATTGTAAAAAAATTGCTGGACGATTGAAATTCAGGGGGTTTTTAAAACCCGATTTTTAAAATTGGGGAGAACGTTTGTCCGACCATATGGCCCGATTTGTGTTGCCTCTGAGCCACCATCCCGGATAAATTTTCTTTCCAAAACCCCAGATATGGTTTTTAAACCCCCTTGATTTTGAACCCAAACCCCATGACGAAAAACCCGGGATTTTTGGCCTTTTTTTTCCACCCAGACGGCCAAATTTTCATGAAATTATTTTTACCATTAACCTAATTTTTTTCTTTTTCAAATCGATTTATATAAAAATTTTTATCTGGGGATATTAGAGTATAGTTTTTTAAAAATCGAAATTCTTTTTTAAATTATTTTCCACTTGTTCTCAATTTTGAATTTAAGATTTCAGGGCTACAGTTTTGTCATTTTTAAATGATATGCAGGTTTTGTCATATATATACCTTAAATTGCATAGCACAGCGGTGGGCTGGTTTTTAATGTAATAATAAACAATGACCAACCTTGTTTATAACTAGCCCCCGGGGACGATTTTTCCATTTAATTTGCAGGGAAACTGGCTTTCCCAGAAATACTTTCCAGAGATACTTGCCAAAAGGGCGGTGGGGTTGTTTTAAATATTTGGTTGCGGGATGATAAATGATACAACAGTCCGTTTGATCATGGAGGAAGGAACGGGTTCCTTCCCCAGGTTTGATCAGGGGGGGAAAAAATTGATAATTCATAACAATTACATTTTTTCAGAAAACCAGAAATGACAAGGAATATTTATTGACGATGATATGGGATCCATTTCCACATTAGAATGCAAAACAAATATCTGGGTTTATACATGTTCACTACTTTTTTTTTACTGTTAAACTGTGGCAGTTTAAATACAGCCATATGCATAATATATGATTTTTATTGGGTTTTTTAGCATTTTAACCTAAACCCTTTCTTGGAATAGTTGGTGACGGGCCCACCAATCGTCCGGGGGAAATTTTTTGGTCTAAAATGTTCTTCGAGAATTTTTTTTTTGGGAAATTTGATTTTATTTAATACATTCTCTTTTCTATAAATTTTAATTTTAACCCTTTTTATTTGTTTCTAATTGAAAAGTCCCTTTGAGGTTCTCAAAGGCGCTGATGAATTTTTAAAAAGGGTTTTTTGGGATGTTTTTTTATAACCAGATTAAAAAACACCCAATTTTTTTTTTTGCCGCTCTCCCAACCCGGTTTAACCCCCCCCCTTTTACTTTTGGGGCGGTCCACTTATGCCAAATCTATTGCCCCCAGGGGGCCAGGTCAGAGGCCAAACCACCCGCCGGTAGCCAGGATCGCTTCTGGTCAGATGCAAAACCCCGTGTAACCATAGGGGGATCAACAAAGGGGAAAAGGCCTTTTTATGTGGTTGTACACAAAGAGTTTTATATAAGAGAAACTGACCAAAATTTTATTATAAAAAAGGGTTTCCCGGAGAAAAGTTGGGTTGTTTTTTTGTTTTAAATGGCCCCAGTATCCTCATAAAATTTGGGATTTTTCCATTTTTTGGAAGGGGGCCCATTTAACTTGTTTATTTTGTTGGAAACATCTGTACTTAAACCCAAACCCCTGAAACAGTGTTTAAAATTTTTTTAAAAAACCCCCCTTTTTGAGAGTTGTTAACCTGCCCTTTTGCTTTCCTGTTTTTTGAAAAAATTGGGAGTTTTCTTGAAATTTCGAGGTTGTCCCAAAAATTTTTTTTTTTAGATCCCCCGGCTGAGCCGCCCCCCCCCAAAAAAAAATTCCCATTGTTTTTTTTCCGAGCCCCCTCAGAGCCGGGGGCAATTTTTTTTCTTTTTTAGGTTAAAAACGACCCCAAAATTCGGGCCAAAATTCAAATGGATTGGAAATTCCGTGCAAAGTTTTAAAGATTTTTTTCAATGAAGTTTTGTCCGTTTTGGTGGGGGCCCCCTTTTGAGCCATATACTTTTTAGGGGAAATTTGGCCGGGTTCCCCAAATATATACTTTGAACGTATTTCACTGGCTAAAAAACTTTTTTTAAAAAATTTTAAAATTAAATTAAAAAAAATGCCCGCCCCGTTTTTTGAAGTAAAACCCTCCCCCAAAAACCCGGGATTTTTTAATTCTTTTCTTTTTTTGTCCATCAGGGCCAAAATTTTGAAAATTGTTTGCCCTTTTTCCCCCTTTTTTATCTCGTAAAATTATGGGAGTATAGTTTTTTAAAAATTTAAATCTATTTTGATAATTTTTTAAATTTGTTCTCAACTTCTTTGAATTCATGTTTTTCCCCACAGGTTTAACGTTTTGTCATTCTAAAATGATATGGGCCTGTCATAGATTTACCCTTTGGTATAGAAAGCAATGAAGTTCGGGTTTTAAATAATAAACAATGACCAACCTTGTTAAACAGCCCCAAATGGACGACCTTGCCAGTCAATTAGATAGGGATAACTGGTTTTCCAGAAATCGAAAAATTTTTCCAAGAAAAAAGTTTTTTATTTCTAAAGCCCCAAGTCAAAAAAGGGAACTTTGGTTAAATACCGGGAAAAAGCAAGGGGGAATAGTTTCTAAATACGGGGTTGAGATATAGATTAAAACCGGGTTTGATCATGGAGGGGTTTTTGATAATCCAATATCATTAGGGAAGGTTTAGATGTCTTTTTGACGAGAAAATATTAAAAAATTACGATTTTTGTTTTAAATGGACCATCGTCCGATCGCCGATGATCCACATAAAATTTGGGAAATTTGCCCAAAGCCGACAGTTGCCCCCTTTTTCTTGTCGATGGTGTTGATAACATCTAAATTTCAACCCCCTGAAAATAGGGGTTTCAAAAGGTTTTTTAAAACACCCTTTTTAAGAGTTGTTCCCAACCTCCCTTTTGTTTTTGCCCAAAAATTTTAAAAACATTTTAAAAGGGATGCAGAAGTTTGGGCGTCCCTTCCCAATGTATTCAAATAACCAATTTCCCAAGTTAATAAAATCCTATCATTTGTCTTTCATAAATTATAAAATGATGGGCCCTAGTACTGGGTAAAGACTGCAGTGGTGAAAACTAAAAAGGTTGATCATGGAGGAGGGCCAGGTGCACTAGATTTCAAAGACCCTTTGGGCACTATTTATAAATTGACATCAATAAGCACAGACATAATATCTTGACATCAATGCCCCAAATCAGGCCACTCCCGAACCGTGGGAAATCTGGGGAGAGCTGTCATGTGGGGTGTCATTTTGCCCCCCGGGGGGACAGTGTTCGATGATGAATAATTATTAAAAAATTTCACCCGCGTTGGGGCACCGTTAGGGGAAAATGGCCTTCCCTTCCCAGCGACCCAGAGTCACACCTGTCACATGGAGAGGGTCCCCCTCCCCGGGAAAACCTGGGTCACCCCGGTGTTATTAGTGTAGCCCCCTGGGTTTTTATTTCTCAATTTTTTTTAAAAAACCCAAAAAAAAAGCTGTAATCCGACCCCAAAAATGAGCCCAGGGGGTTTGGGCCCGTGTGAACCCTTTCCCCCCATAACGATGACTTTTGCACACTGAAATAAAAGTTTTTTCTGTTACCCATTTAGTCTCATAATTGGACCATCCTTTTTCAGGTATTTTAATTTCACTTAAATTTAATAATTTGAAGGGTTTTTAAGCCCTTTTTAGTTTACCCATGAGTTCTTTGGGGTTTATATTTGTTGCATTTAATTTATTCGTTTCCCAAATTGGGCCAGGGAGTTTTCATCACTCCCTTTGGTAAATTCCCCAACCTTCCGGGATGTTTTACTTTAAAAATTTCTCTTTACCCGATGATATTTTTGGTAAAACTTTTTAGCTTTGCATGGGAGAAATAAGGAAGATCAATAAAAAATTTTGATTAACCGATTTTTTGTTTTTGGGTTTGATTTTGGAAATTAAATTTTGTTAAGATTTGTATTGGATACCTTTTCCCAAATATGTGTATTTTAAGAGAAAAGCCCGATAAGTTTTTTTTTTTGAAGATCTAATTTGAATTTTTGAACTTTCCATTTTATAGCTAGGGTGGGGGGACTTATCAGGGCCTCATGGTTTAAACAATGAGACCACTGTGAAAACCCCCTAGCCAAGTTGTTTGGCCCCAAAAACCAATCCAAGGGGTTTTATTTTTGGGAGTTTTGGGAGTTATGTCCTTGGGAAAACCCCGGATCTCTGTTTTTTTAAAACTTTACTTTTTTTTTTAGAACCTCCGCAAAAAGGGTTTTGGGTATTGAGTGTTGATGGTCATCCTTATAATTATCTGTAAATAAAATTTTTGGTCGAGGTCATGGGTTTTTATTATTCCGTAATCGGGGGGTTATTTTTTTTAAACTATATATTGAAATTAAAAAATTTTTTTTGGGAAAGTTGAGCAATATTTTATCTAAAAATTGAATATGATGGTTTTGTATTTTTTTTCATGTTTGAACTTTTGGTACTTTGGATTTGTGGTTTCCACTACCACCGAGATAAGCTTTTAAATTTTTATATGTAGGACAGTTTCCAATGGTGGAAAAACGCTTTTATTTTTTCCCCATGGTCATATATAGATACGTTATTAGACAGAGTTTGGGATATGTGATATAATAAACAGACCCTTTTCTTTCCAAAAAAGAATCTGTTGTTTTTTGATTTTTTAGTCAATACTTTGTGACGATTTAAAATTCCAACCATCCCTATTGAGATTTTCCCCTTTAAATTATTGTACTGTTTTGGCCGGATTTTTCAGAGATAAGACTTTGTGAGGTTTATATGGTTGGGGACCGACCTTTTTATTTTTAAATTTTTTTACGGTTTTAAAGGTTTGTTCATTCTACCTTTTATCCAAATTTTTGAATTTTTTTAAAACCCCCCCCAACAAAAGGGGGGAAAAAAACCCCGTTTTACTCAATTCCTTAAAAGGGCATTACAAAATATTTCCCTTTTTATAACATCTTTTTGTAGGTAACCAAAAGAAAATTTCTTTGAAAAAAAACCCGTTTATTTTCCAAGCGTTGGGCCAAAACCAAACCGGGTCGGACCCCCAACCAGGGGTATGTTTTTGAGGTTTAAATTTTTTCCACCCCAAAAATGCAATTTTTTTTGTGTGCTTTGTACCAAAACAATTATTATTTTTGGCTGCGGTTTTTGGGGTTTAAGACAGATGCATTATATCATACATGTCATTGTAAAATAGACATGAAAAAAAAAAAAAAAACAGCTTTTCATAAAATTTAAAAAATATTTTTTTGATACATTTTTTTGGAAATATGGCTAACAAAAAAAAAACGTACCGTGTTAGGCCATTTCGTAAGACAGTAGTTGAAAACCCCCCCTATTTTTTAAGTTTTTAACTTTTTGGGCCCAAAAAGATATAGTTTGGTTGTTCTATTCCCAAAATCTCAAACAGGTGGAAAGTACCGAGCACGTGGTTAAAAACCCACTAGGGTGGCATTTTTTGGTCCCCCGGGGTTCTTTTATTGGGGTTTTAGAGCCAGAAAGATCAGCTGCACAGATGAAAATTTAACTGGGAAACAGTTTGATGTCAGAGTTCTGGGGCCAGTCGGGGAAAAATTAATTTTTTTATGCAAACAAGCCCTTAATTATGCACTACGCCATTTTCCTTTTTAAAAAGATTTTACCCTGAAAAAAGGGACTTTTGGGTAATTTAGCTAAATTTCCCTTTTTCTTTCC
Organism: Zoroaster sp. YZ-2022; assembly: GCA_029582265.1. Classification (NCBI taxonomy): domain Eukaryota; kingdom Metazoa; phylum Echinodermata; class Asteroidea; order Forcipulatida; family Zoroasteridae; genus Zoroaster; species Zoroaster sp. YZ-2022. The sequence goes on along the minus strand of JAQQFT010000457.1, from coordinate 10,827 downwards.
CCGTTACTTGCCAACAACAAAAGAAATTTTCAAGGATCTGACTTTTTAAAAAAAATTTAAGACGTCCAATGAAGACTAAGGTGTTAATTTAAAAAAAAATTACTTTATACATTTTAAAACCAACAAACCCCAATGGGGAAAAAATTGTATCTAATTTTTTTGTTTCATCTTTCCTGAAAATCACTGACTTGTTAATAATTATGAAATAGGTTTTTAAAATTGTCATTAACATACATTTAAAACCCAAATTTAAAAGCCCATTAATTTTTGGGAAAACTGTAAACCAAAATTAAAAAAAGTAGGTTTAGATCCCCCGGGGGGCATTACCAATTATTGTAACCCCACTTTAATAGTGGAGAATGATTTAAAGTGTGAAAAAACTGCGTACTAAAATTTTAATGGAGGCCGATTGAGGACCCACAGAATCGTATTTTAAAAAAAATCTTTAAAATATATTTTTAATTTTAATTTTATATTTATACATATATATTTAAAATAAATGTTTTTTATATAATTAAATAAAATTTGTATGTTTGTAAAACTATGGGGGGATACGCATCAAACCGAAAAGGTCCGAGGACACACGACCTTCCCAGAGGATGACGAGACAGCCAAAAAAGAGAAAGTAAGATAAAATTTTCAGCAATTTTTTATGTCTCATGGAAATCAAAAGAATAAAAATTATCGAATATGTGGAGTCCCTTCCCGGCCACCATGGGAAAAAGACCCTTAACCCCCTTTTAACTCAGTCCTTTTAAAAAACGACCGCCCGGGGTCTAATTTGGAAAAACTTTTGTTTGTTCCCAAAAACCCCCCAAACAAAAAATTACCCCAAAAATTTGGTATTTAATTGGGGAATATAATAAATTCCCAATCCTTCATGATTAGAATTTAATTTTTTGGTAAAAATTCTTTTAAAAGTTGGATTAAAGATATAAAGGGTTTTTTTGCAAAAAAGATTTAAATGTTGAATCGCTTTTTTGGGTTATGGAAGGAAAAATTTTTAAAAGCCCCCCAAAAGAATGGGAAAAAAACCCTTTTTGGATTTTAAAAAAAAACAATTAATTTAAAAAGTTCCCACCTTTTTTTAAAAACTTGTTTAATGTAATTTTATGTGGGGCCGGGGCGTAATGGGCAGTTTGGATTATTTGTGCGGGTCAATCAGATTTCATAATTTTCATTTTTTGGTTTAAAACGATATTTATTTAAAAAACCCTTGTTTTAGAAATTTTAATTTTTTAGGTCGGGACCTTTGCCAAGCAGGGGAAAAATATCTTTTAACAGTTTTCAAAAAAAACGGAATTCCCGGTTGTTTACAAGTTCGGTGTTGAAATGGGGAAGACTTCGTCCCGACTGCCAAGAAACTTTTTAAAAAACGAGAATCTTTTTCAACTTTTATAGGTTGGTGAAATTCCCAAAACTTGGAAAGCAAATACGGGGTTTTAAAAGTCGGGTGGGGAAAAAATTTAAAACATTTGTTTCTTTTACAGCTGTTCCCCCAAAACTCCAAAAAGAAACAAAATACATTTATAGAGATATTTTTTTTTAGGCGCCCAAAGGGGCTTAGTTTCCCCCCCGTCAAAAAGAAGCGGGTGATGAGACTTTCCCAGGGGAAAAGGTCCCAGGCCCAAAAAATCAACAAAACCGGGGAGAGCACCCCCCCCTCCTCTGCCCCCTCTGCCGATGTTTCTACATAGCCACCAGACAATGATTAAAGGGAGATGTTTTTGCAGCTGCAGCTTCAGCTGTGGGAAACCCATATCAGGTAATTTGTTTTCATTGAATGTGGAGGGAAAAGGGAAATTTTTAATTTTGGATCAAAACCCATGATAAAGGGGGACAAGAATATTTTTTTGGGCCCGTTTTAATTTAATTTAGTTTTATTTATGTTTCGACAAAAAAAATCAAACGGAAAACAAAAAATCTCTCAAAATATATCCTCCCGCCGATAATTTCCCCCAAAACAAAAGGGAAAAAAAAAACAACTTGGGTTTTTGACGAAATCACACCAAATAAAAGGTTTTTTAACACGAAATATATCAATGTACCGGGAAAAAAAGTATAATTATATGTTGTTAAATCAGTAAATAGGGAAAAATATAAAAAATGACAACCTTTCCCCCCCGGTAATTTCCTCAAGAAAAGAACTAAAATGTTTATTGTTTGTATATGAATGACCAATTCCAAAAAGATACAATATTTACCTGCAAACTGACCGCAGATGATACCCCCGCATGAAAAGGGAAATGGGTAAGTGACAATGTCGAAACAACGGAAAAAGCCAAAGAAAAAAGCTTAATCAGGTTCTTTTAAAAAACCAAGCGGTGGGGGGGGAACCCCCCATTGAGTTGCCTGATGCGATCGGCTTTCCACCGGCTTCCATGAAGAAGTGGAAAAACCTTGGGGCAACAAAACCTTGACAAATCCAGAAAAACCGGGAAGCATTTTTGAAATAATGCATGGTAGATAGAGCATTGATAACCAATTTAAAATAAAAAAACCGGTTTTAATGTTTAAATAAAGCAGAGGCAAAGCCCCATAAAATACCAGTCTTCCCCAAAAGGCGGTCCAAAAGCAGCATGGGCGAAATTTTTCACAGGGTTTTTATTGTGACAACTTATAAAAAACTTATCCGAGTATTTTGTATTGATTAGAAAAAAGCAAACTTAATTAAATTTTTTTAAAAAAGAAACAAGTGGGAAGGGGACTAAAGTTTCAGAAAGAATGATAAAATTAAGTACCGGTCTTTTAAAACATTGTAGATATATGTAATTAAAGTATAATAAAGTATAAAAAACTTTTCCTGGGGTTTTGTTTTTAATTTTCTAAACCTTTCCTAACCCTATCAGGCCCCGGGGAGGGGTGCCCCCTTATATAAGATTTTTTTTTCACCAAAAAACGCTTTTTTCCGATCACGCTGATCTTTTGGACCCCACGAAAACATTATTTTTAATTGGGGTTCAAAGTTGCCCGGAACCGTTTTTTTTTTTAAACTAACGAATTTAATGAATGTACTCCTTTTCAAAAAAAAGCAAACTAGTAAAAAATGGTTAATTTTTTTACACATAATGTTGCTAAATTAAACAAATTTTCCCGAATTGTTTTTTAAATTTAGTCCATGCTTTTGTGGCATTGACAACGGTTTTTAGGTTTTATGGGAAACATCAAAAAACATTCATGGGACTGTACCCGTATGGCCAACTAGGGGTTGGCCAGGCAAATAATGCAAAATTTTCGTAAAAAAAAAACCTAAAAAAATATAACTGCCAATTTTCCCGATTTTTTGGGGCTGTAATTTCGATTTTCTGTAAAAAAGCAGCCTTAAGTTTTTGTGGATTTTTAAGATTTGCAATATTTTTTTTTTTGGGCCCAGATATAAAATATAACCCCAATTTTTATTATTAACTTTAACAAAATTTTTTATATTTCTTCAGGGGAAACAATTTAACACTGGTTGGTGGAACTCAAAGAAAGGGTATGGGAAGGTTTAAAACCCAAAGTCATGACACACGGGCCTCACTTCCGTTTTAATTGGGGGGGTGGGGGTTTTAAAAAAAGAACCAAGAGGACATTTAGGTCTGAGTTTTTGTGGAATAAAAAGTAGGGGGAATTATGTATAGACATTATAGAGCTTTTTTTGGTTATCAGGGGGAAAACCAATGTTTAAAGGAATGATACAACATGTATTCCTTTTCCAGTCAAAAATGACCTATCGTCCTGGGAAAAATTTCCCAAATGTAGTCATTTAAAAATATTGGTTTGTTGAGAACTTGAGAATTGAATAAATATACCGGCCCCAAAAAAAGGGAAATTTACTTTGAACAAATTTTTTTTGGCTCTACTACAATGGATAAAAATTTCCCGGGCGTTAAGTTCTTTGGTTTTTTAGCCCGCCAATTTTTTACGTATAACGCTGCCCAATTGCACCAAAATTGTTGGGTGATTGGGAATTTTTGCTGTGGTTTTTTTGGGAAAACCTTTTTCCCCATAGGGTTAACAAACATTTTTCCCGATTTTGAGGCCTCTTTACTTGTATATAGGGAAAATTGGTCCCCGTAAAAACCCCGTTGGAATTTTTATTTTTAATGTGGCACCGCACCGATTTTAAACCGATCGATGACCAGAAAAAGGAGACCCCTTTTGGGGGTTAAGAAAAAGTCAATGGTTGGGAGGAACATGAAGTATATTTGTTGTCGATCATTTTACCAAATCTTTCTAAAATTAAATGTTTGCGCATTAATTAACCCCCATTATAACAACTGAAAAGCATGGGTGGGGAAAATTAATGGAATCTGGATAGAATAATGTCAAAAAACCCCCTAAAGCTATTAAAAAAATGTAACAAATAATTAGGGAAAAATTTTTAAAAGGAACCCTGGCCTGTGATTTACCCCAAAATTTATGGAAACAAAAAATTTGGAAAAATAAAAATTTAGATTGGGAAATTCTTTTCGCGGGGGATAAACAATTTATTTAATTTTTCCCCAAAAGACGGGGTATAGCACTGTAGCCAGAATTTCACCAAACCTATATATCGCAGAACCCGCTGCTATAAGGGTTTCCCCGCCCCACCGTCATCGGGGCCCGGTGGTCGAGAGGTTAAACGTCTGACTAGGGAAGCAGGAGGTCGGGGTTGGGAAACCCGCCCGGGCGCTTTTTAGTTTTTTTACACACCGGAAAGAATTACAAAAGTGTTAACCCCGTCGGTGTAGGGCAAAAATTTAAACAAAAAATATTTTTGTAAAACCCTTTTGTAAATATAACAAAACCTCTTATATTTTCCGTTTTTCTTAAACGGTTTAAAAAAAAGCTTAAGGTCGTTTCAAAATTTACTCCCAATCTTAAAGAGGGAAGCATTTAAAGAATGGTGTTTTCCTCTTTAAGCCCCTTGGTCATGCCAAGCAGTTTCAAATCCATTTTGGTTTTTCTTTTTTGGGTGAAATTTATTAATTGTTTGTTTCAGAGGCTGTTTTGCGGAACCCCGGTGGTAAACGGTTCCGAGGGGAAACCCATTTTGGGCCCCGGGGAAAGCCCCCCGGGCCGCAAAGGAGGAAGAAAAAACGGAACAGGACAAGGAAAATTATGGGGGGAAGAAAAATGTTTTCTTCCCCCCATGGGTAGATCAGATTGGGTAACAAAACAGGAGGGCCTTCGCATAGTGAATTTTTCAAATATTTTGGGAATAGTTTTCAATCATACCGTATTCGCGGTTTTTTTAACTTCTGATTAATCGCGCGGCGCAAAAAACCCGTAAATATTCACGAATACCGGCCCTTCCCCGGGGTAATAAAGTTTTGCGGGTTAAAATTTTTCAGTTGTGTTCTCTAAATATCGCACCGCACTTTTTTTGTCTGGGCAAAGCCGGGGGGCAAAAACGGTAAGGGGCCCCGAAAGCACCAGCAAGTAATGCCTTTGAGGAAGCCGATTCAAAATTTTGGGGGCTGGGCCGCTGGGTTTGGTTTTTACCTGCAAACCATTGTTCAGCCCAAAAGGCTGACCAATGTCCAAAAACCCCTTTTAATAAAAGGTTTCAGTGTAATACATTTGTTTAAAAAAAATCAATTTTTTACCGCCGAAGGACAAAGGGGATTCCAGAGTTGGGTTTTAAAAAAATGTTAGGACCTACTGGTTATTTAAAGGGGCAGTATCGTAACGATCAGAGCAAAACTTTCGACAGAGCATATTTGAATCAATGTCCCAGTTAAAGATGAACACAGTGACTGGAAAAATTTCAGGCCTTTAACAGCAAAAGAAAAGGGCCTTTTCTGGGGCAAAGAATGACTTTAAACCCAAACTAGCATTCCGATTCCATGCCCTGTTGATCATGACGATATTTTCCCTTTTTAAAGACAAAAAGGAGTTAAAAAAGGGGGAATTTAAAAAAATGTTTGCAAAATGACCCCTTTGGTGATTTTGGCCGGAACCACTAAATAAAATGCCTGGGAAAATAATAATTTTGGATTTTATAGCGCAAGATCCACCAACCAAGGGAAAACCCCGGGCATTTAAATTTTTATCCCTGCTCAAAGGGGCCCTAAGGCCATAAATTCCTTTAAACCCATCTCGGGTCCCTGGGAGTATAACTCAATTGCCTTTTAATATAGAGCAAAACCCAAACCCCCCCCCTTTAAGGACCCCCCAAACCCCCCGGGTGGGAGGAGAAGCAAATGATTAAGTGGGCTTGTTTTGGTTTAAAATGTCACGGCCGGGGATTTGAACCCACATTATTTCCCGAACTTGAATTCGGTGTTTGACCGTCGGAAAAGACACCCCATTAATAGGAAACCATTGAATTGTTAATTGATTTTAAAATTTAAATTTAAAGTGACTAAATTTGGTTTTTTTGTATAAAAAACTACTGGTAGTACTTGGTTTATTGAAACCGTGAATGGTTTATGGGGCTATGTTTATTTAAAGTTTAGTTTTGGAGGATAAATTATAGAAAAAGAGTTACAATGAATAATTTATGTGATAAATTTCCCACTTTGGATACCCTATTTTTCCATGATAACAAAGGGTTTAACCAAAAAAACTATTTAAATTGTTTTATGTTGTAAACCCCTGCCGGGCGGGGCAAAAGCAAAAAATCTCCCTTTGTACTGGGTGGATATTTATAATTTTGTTTGTAATGTATTATTATAAACAGGTTAAAATTTTCAGGGATCAGGTTTATTTTTTTTAAAATATCCTTTTTATTGAAAAAATGTAAAAAACCAATGTTTTTTTTGCCCAAATTTTTTTTTTCAATTACAAAGTTAAAAATTTTTTAAATTATCTGTTTGTGGTAATTTTTTTAAAACCCTATTGCTACAACGCACTTCCCTTTCAAAGGGTCCGGGCCCCGTATCAAAATTTTGTAATTCCTTTTTCCCCTTTTTCCTTTTTTCTTTTTAAATTTTGGGAAATTGTTTTCCCCCATGATCTTTTTGTGTGCTGGGAAAGAACAATTGCATTTTTTTTTTTTGTAGCATAAAAATTGTGCTAAAAATAAAAAAATGAAAATAAAAATCATGGGAACATTTTTTTAATTAAACAACCGGGATTAATTTTTCACTAAAACCCCAAATGTTCTTTTCATGCTTATTTATTTTCCATTGATTTGTTTGAAAATGAAATTTGGTTTTTAAAAACCATGAAAAAAATTTACCATTGGTCACCGCCCCTTTTCGTTTTAATTGCCCGGGCCCCCCGGGGGCAGTGTTTTAGGGACGATGAGTAGTCATGAAATCACCACCATCAGTAGACATCACCGCATAAAATTTCCCCTACCGGCACACGGGGGAAAAGGGAAGACACCGGAAAAGCCAAAGAGGGAAACCCAATGACCCACAATAGCATAAGTTATTGCCACCCCCTTTAGTTAACCCGAAAAAATTTGTCCAATAAAAAAGATAAGGAATTGTGGTGAGCAAAGTCAATCCAAAAGGGCCCCAAACCCCCCAGTAAAAAGCATAGGCCCTAATTGTTCAGGTGTTAATTTAATGTCGGGTTTTAGTTTTCATTTTGTATTTTATTATTTACTGGAAGAACTTTTTTCGGATCAAAACATCACCAAGGGTGTTTTTAAAAACCCTTGGGAATTTTTTTTTTACCAATGTTTTTTCCCACCATTGGTTTTTACTGGGGGCCCGTACTGGTTCGGTAAAAATTGGGACCGGGCCAGTACTGGTTCCACTGTTTTTGTAAGGGTATTCCCATTTGGCCCCGTACCGGAACCGGGAATGGTAGGTTCATCTAATGCCCCCGGGCCCGTATTTCTGTACTTTTTTTTAGAAGGGTTTTCCCCCTTGGCCCTGGGGCCGGGCCCGATTTGGGACGGAAAGGTTTTTACTGGGGCCCGTACTGGTTCCCGTAATTTTTTTATAAGGGGGTTTTTCCCTTGGCCCCTGGGACCGGGGCCGTACTGGTATAATGTTTTGGGACCGGGCCATACCGGTTCTGGGACTGTTTTAGTTTGGGATTCCCCCTTTGGCCCCCGACCCAGCATTGGTACGGTAGTGTTTCTTCCGGGGCCAGACTGGTTCCGTAAAATGTTTTAGTAAGGGATTCCCCTTGGCCCCTGGGACTGGGGGCCCCGTACTTTAAAGGTTTTTTACCGGGGGGGTACCGGTTCTGTACTGTTTTTGTAAGGGGGGCCCCCCCGGCCCCCAAACTGGGCCGACTGGAGGTAGTGTTTTAAACCCCCCCGGGCCAGTACTGGCCCGTAAGTTTTAGTAAGGTATTCTTATTTCCCCGTACTGGGCCCGTAATTTGGGAGGAGTGTTTTTATACCCCCAGATTTGGCCGTAATGTTTTGTTTGGGGATTTTGTGTCGGCACAATAAGGGGCCCGTACTGGGCCAATAATGCCCAATTAACGGGGTTCATTGGCCCAGTACTGGGGCCCTTTCCGGTTTCCCTACTGTTTTGGTTTGGGGATTTTGTGTTTCCATTTTGGGTTTTTTACCGATGAGTAAGGGGTAACATGAACTGGGCCAGTTCCAAGCCCCCTGTGGCTTTGAACTGGGCCAGTTCCAGGGGCCCGGGACTGGCCCAGTGCCAATTTTCCGGCGCTGGGCGAGTAATGGATACACCTTCCCCTGCGTTTGGGGCCCGTAATAGCTGGAAAGGGGTTTATTCCCAGTAATTGGGGCCCCAAAGGGTTTGACTGTTTTGTTTGGGGATTTTTTTGTCGGGACGTTACTGGGCCAGTTCTGGGTTTTTACCGGGTGAGTAACGGCGAACCGGGGGCCCGTTCCGCCTTTTTGTCCAAGGCCGTTATTTGCCCAAGGGCCCCGTGCCAGTTTACCGGGGCTGGCGAGTAAAGGCATCACAACGGGTTTTGTATTGGGCCAGACTGGGCCAGTAAGGCCGTAATTGGTAAAATTTGGGCCTACTGACCAACCGGTTTCCTTTTGGTTTGGGTTTTTTGGTTGGCAAGGTACCCCGTTCTGGTTTTGGACCGGGTGAGAGGCCATGAACTGGGGCCCGTTCCGCCCTGGGGAAAACCTGAACTGGGGCCCGTTCCATTTGGGCACTGGGCCCCGGCCAGTTTACCGGCGCTGGGGGCGAGTAATGGACCCCAATTGCCCCTGATTGGGCTGGATGGGGCCCGAATGGGCCAAAACGGGAAACTGTATTGGCCCGTACCGGGCCAATTTCCGGTTTCGGGTTTTGTTAGGGATTTTTTTTTCGGCAAAGGACTGGGCCAGTTTGGTTTTCCGGGTGATAAGGGCCATGAACCGGGCCAGTTCCAAGCCCCGTAAGTTGAACTGGGCCGGTTTTGTTTTCCGGGGACCCCCATTGCTGCAAATACTGTAAATTTTACCGGGTTAGCCCCAGTTCCGTTTGTTTGCTGGGGGGCCCCCCGGGGCCCGAGGGGAAACGACCGCATATTACATTTTAGGCGGAACCGGCCAAAATCGACGCCCTGACCATTGGTTCAACGAACGAGGCCCCGGACCGTACAGTTCGGTATATCGAAAGTCATGGATCGAGTCGAGGACAGATCTTTTCGAATGACTACTGCCGAGATCAGGAAACTTTGGGATTATATAAAATTAAACAAGGAATGAATAAAAATAAGCCCAATTTAAAGGTTCGCTAATGTCGGACCCGTTATAAAATTGTATTATAACTCTTAAGTGGTCCGACGTTTCCTTTAAGCATGGAATTCCTACATTTTGCCTTTTCAGCTACCTTAAGATGGTAAATTGATTTCACGATTTTCAGCTGACCATAGCATAATCTGGTATGTTAGGACCCACCCTCAGGGACATTAAGCGCTGCCAACCAAACAACCTTTGTCTTATTAGGGTTAACACGTTCATAAAATCCTCAAGTTGGTCATTTTGCTGACCATGCCTTGGAATGTTTGTCCACTAGTCTTTTTTCGATTGGTCTAGACCTCAGGACATATTGTTTTAAGATTTGACCAATGAACTTGTTTGGAACGATCGATCCAGATGTTTTTCGGGATCTCCCAACCTGCCCTGCCCCTCGAAGGAAAGCGACCTCGATGAAGTAGACGATTCTGTTGCTTTACACTTTGATATTTCTTTTGGGAACGCGTTGATTTTCCTAAAAGTAGTTCCAATATTCCTCCTGCATCTTACCAACGTGTCTGTTGATACAGGTAGTACCCTTATGTTACTTTCCTAGTATGTATGTATTCCTTATGCATCTATATTATTGATAGATTCCAAAGTGGTTGAAGACGGGCCAAGATGGATGGAAGTCCAATATGAGTTTTAGACCAGTCACCTATAGATTTGTTTGAAAGATGTTTCAACTTTTGTTGAGATGATAAAATCACTAAAATTTCCTTGTGTAACCTTTTTTTATTTGCTAACTATGTGCGGAAAAACTTAGGAGTTCCGTCCCATTTACTGATAGACTTTATTGTTGCTTATTACCCATCTGGGATTTAGTTAGTGCATTTTGATTGTTGATAGCGTCAACGTGTCCTTTTTTTTTTGATGTTCAATGAAACCGTGTCCATTTTCCGATAGAACCAGCTCGTTGATTGGGAAAGTTAATTGAACCATTCTGTATTAATCCAAGTTCTTTTACCCATTGATTATATCTCTGAATAGTAGTTAAGATGTAGATTTGTTGTTTTGTTACATCTTTCGCATTTTTTCCATGTTTTGTGTAACCTGGGGGAATTCCCATGATGTACCATTAGACTAGAGTTAATCTGACCAGATACGTTATTCACTTTCACAATTTATGGTCACCACATTCTAGCTATTAAGTACATGTAAACCTTAGACCGTTTGCTGCTTTTGTAAAACAAAAATGACCTTTGACCCGGTGACATTATGTATTCCAATAATGTACGCACACA
>JAQQFT010000456.1:10000-26221 GCA_029582265.1 Zoroaster sp. YZ-2022 | reverse complement strand
TTGACGAAACTTGACGTAAGATGTCGCGACAACCTCTCCAACCAGATGGGGGCAAGAAAATGCACCTTCATGGAAAATTTCAAATTTTATGGACAAAAGTGAGTTTTTAGACTTAATGGTCTTTATTGCCAAAACACAAAATCAATTTTGTTTGCTTTTTTGGCCTAAAATGAGAACCGACGCATAAAATTGCACGAAACTTGACGTAAGATGTCGCGACAACCTCTCCAACCAGATGGGGGGAAGAAAATGCACCTTCATGGAAAATTTCATATTTTATGGACAAAAGTGAGTTTTTAGACTTAATGGTCTTTATTGCCAAAACACAAAATCAAATTTTTTGCTTTTTTGGCCTAAAATGAGAACCGACACATAAAATTGCACGAAACTTGACGTAAGATGTCGCGACAACCTCTCCAACCAGATGGGGGCAGAAATGCACCTTCATGGAAAATTTCAAATTTTATGGACAAAAGTGAGTTTTTGGTCTTTATTGCCAAAACACAAAATCAATTTTTTTGCTTTTTTGGCCTAAAATGAGAACCGACGCATAAAATTGCACGAAACTTGACGTAAGATGTCGCGACAACCTCTCCAACCAGATGGGGGAAGAAAATGCACCTTCATGGAAAATTTCAAATTTTATGGACAAAAGTGAGTTTTTAGACTTAATGGTCTTTATTGCCCAAAACACAAAATCAATTTTTTTGCTTTTTTGGCCTAAAATGAGAACCGACGCATAAAATTGCACGAAACTTGACGTAAGATGTCGCGACAACCGCTCCAACCAGATGGGGAAGAAAATGCACCTTCATGGAAAATTTCAAATTTTATGGACAAAAGTGAGTTTTTAGACTTGATGGTCTTTATTGCCAAAACACAAAATCAAATGTTTTGCTTTTCTGGCCTAAAATGAGAACCGACGCATAAAATTGCACGAAACTTGACGTAAGATGTCGCGACAACCGCTCCAACCAGATGGGGAAGAAAATGCACCTTCATGGAAAATTTCAAATTTTATGGACAAAAGTGAGTTTTTAGACTTGATGGTCTTTATTGCCAAAACACAAAATCAATTTTTTTGCTTTTTTGGCCTAAAATGAGAACCGACGCATAAAATTGCACGAAACTTGACGTAAGATGTCGCGACAACCTCTCCAACCAGATGGGGGCAAGAAAATGCACATTCATGGAAAATTTCAAATTGTATGGACAAAAGTGAGTTTTAGACTTAATGGTCTTTATTGCCAAAACACAAAATCAATTTTTGCTTTTTGGCCTAAAATGAGAACCGACACATAAAATTGCACGAAACTTTGACGTAAGATGTCGCGACAACCTCTCCAACCAGATGGGGAAGAAAATGCACCTTCATGGAAAATTTCAAATTTTATGGACAAAAGTGAGATATTAGACTAGATGGTATTTATTGCAAATAGAAAAAATCAATTTTGTTGCTTGTTTGGCCTAAAATGAGAACCGACGCATAAAATTGCACGAAACTTGACGTAAGATGTCGCGACAACCGCTCCAACCAGATGGGGAAGAAAATGCAACTTCATGGAAAATTTCAAATTTTATGGACAAAAGTGAGTTTTTAGACTTAATGGTCTTTATTGCCAAAACACAAAATCTAATTTTTTGCTTTTTTGGCCTAAAATGAGAACCGACGCATAAAATTGCACGAAACTTGACGTAAGATGTCGCGACAACCTCTCCAACCAGATGGGGGCAAGAAAATGCACCTTCATGGAAAATTTCAAATTTTATGGACAAAAGTGAGTTTTTAGACTTAATGGTCTTTATTGCCAAAACACAAAATCTAATTTTTTGCTTTTTTGGCCTAAAATGAGAACCGACACATAAAATTGCACGAAACTTGACGTAAGATGTCGCGACAACCTCTCCAACCAGATGGGGGAAGAAAATGCACCTTCATGGAAAATTTCATATTTTATGGACAAAAGTGAGTTTTTAGACTTGATGGTCTTTATTGCCAAAACACAAAATCAATTTTTTGCTTTTTGGCCTAAAATGAGAACCGACATAAAATTGCACGAAACTTGACGTAAGATGTCGCGACAACCTCCAACCAGATGGGGAAGAAAATGCACCTTCATGGAAAATTTCAAATTTTATGGACAAAAGTGAGTTTTAGACTTGATGGTCTTTATTGCCAAAACACAAAATCAATTTTTTGCTTTTTTGGCCTAAAATGAGAACCGACGCATAAAATTGCACGAAACTTGACGTAAGATGTCGCGACAACCTCTCCAACCAGATGGGGGAAGAAAATGCACCTTCATGGAAAATTTCATATTTTATGGACAAAAGTGAGTTTTTAGGCTTAATGGTCTTTATTGCCAAAACACAAAATCTAATTTTTTGCTTTTTTGGCCTAAAATGAGAACCGACACATAAAATTGCACGAAACTTGACGTAAGATGTCGCGACAACCTCTCCAACCAGATGGGCGGAAGAAAATGCACCTTCATGGAAAATTTCAAATTTTATGGACAAAAGTGAGTTTTTAGACTTAATGGTCTTTATTGCCAAAACACAAAATCAATTTTTTTGCTTTTTTGGCCTAAAATGAGAACCGACACATAAAATTGCACGAAACTTGACGTAAGATGTCGCGACAACCGCTCCAACCAGATGGGGGAAGAAAATGCAACTTCATGGAAAATTTCAAATTTTATGGACAAAAGTGAGTTTTTAGACTTAATGGTCTTTATTGCCAAAACACAAAATCAATTTTGTTTGCTTTTTTGGCCTAAAATGAGAACCGACGCATAAAATTGCACGAAACTTGACGTAAGATGTCGCGACAACCTCTCCAACCAGATGGGGGAAGAAAATGCACCTTCATGGAAAATTTCATATTTTATGGACAAAAGTGAGTTTTTAGACTTAATGGTCTTTATTGCCAAAACACAAAATCAAATTTTTTGCTTTTTTGGCCTAAAATGAGAACCGACGCATAAAATTGCACGAAACTTGACGTAAGATGTCGCGACAACCGCTCCAACCAGATGGGGGAAGAAAATGCAACTTCATGGAAAATTTCAAATTTTATGGACAAAAGTGAGTTTTTAGACTTGATGGTCTTTATTGCCAAAACACAAAATCAATTTTGTTGCTTTTTTGGCCTAAAATGAGAACCGACGCATAAAATTGCACGAAACTTGACGTAAGATGTCGCGACAACCTCTCCAACCAGATGGGGGAAGAAAATGCACCTTCATGGAAAATTTCAAATTTTATGGACAAAAGTGAGTTTTTAGACTTAATGGTCTTTATTGCCAAAACACAAAATCAATTGTTTTGCTTTTTTGGCCTAAAATGAGAACCGACGCATAAAATTGCACGAAACTTGACGTAAGATGTCGCGACAACCTCTCCAACCAGATGGGGAAGAAAATGCAACTTCATGGAAAATTTCAAATATTATGGACAAATGTGAGTTTTAGACTTAATGGTCTTTATGCCAAAACACAAAATCAATTTTTTTGCTTTTTTGGCCTAAAATGAGAACCGACGCATAAAATTGCACGAAACTTGACGTAAGATGTCGCGACAACCTCTCCAACCAGATGGGGGAAGAAAATGCACCTTCATGGAAAATTTCAAATTTTATGGACAAAAGTGAGTTTTTGGTCTTTATTGCCAAAACACAAAATCAATTTTTTTGCTTTTTTGGCCTAAAATGAGAACCGACGCATAAAATTGCACGAAACTTGACGTAAGATGTCGCGACAACCTCTCCAACCAGATGGGGGAAGAAAATGCACCTTCATGGAAAATTTCAAATTTTATGGACAAAAGTGAGCTTTTAGACTTAATGGTCCTAGTATTGCCAAAACACAAAATCAATTTTTGCTTTTTGGCCTAAATGATGAGAACCGACGCATAAAATTGCACGAAACTTGACGTAAGATGTCGCGACAACCGCTCCAACCAGATGGGGGCAAGAAAATGCACCTTCATGGAAAATTTCAAATTTTATGGACAAAAGTGAGTTTTTAGACTTAATGGTCTTTATTGCCAAAACACAAAATCAATTCTTTGCTTTTTTGGCCTAAAATGAGAACCGACGCATAAAATTGCACGAAACTTGACGTAAGATGTCGCGACAACCGCTCCAACCAGATGGGGAAGAAAATGCACCTTCATGGAAAATTTCAAATTTTATGGACAAAAGTGAGTTTTTAGACTTGATGGTCTTTATTGCCAAAACACAAAATCAATTTTTTTGCTTTTTTGGCCTAAAATGAGAACCGACGCATAAAATTGCACGAAACTTGACGTAAGATGTCGCGACAACCTCTCCAACCAGATGGGGGCAAGAAAATGCACCTTCATGGAAAATTTCAAATTTTATGGACAAAAGTGAGTTTTTAGACTTAATGGTCTTTATTGCCAAAACACAAAATCAATTTTTTGCTTTTTTGGCCTAAAATGAGAACCGACGCATAAAATTGCACGAAACTTGACGTAAGATGTCGCGACAACCTCTCCAACCAGATGGGGGGCAAGAAAATGCACTTCATGGAAAATTTCAAATTTTATGGACAAAAGTGAGTTTTTAGACTTAATGGTCTTTATTGCCAAAACACAAAATCAATTTTGTTGCTTTTTTGGCCTAAAATGAGAACCGACGCATAAAATTGCACGAAACTTGACGTAAGATGTCGCGACAACCTCTCCAACCAGATGGGGGAAGAAAATGCACCTTCATGGAAAATTTCATATTTTATGGACAAAAGTGAGTTTTTAGACTTAATGGTCTTTATTGCCAAAACACAAAATCAAATTTTTTGCTTTTTTGGCCTAAAATGAGAACCGACGCATAAAATTGCACGAAACTTGACGTAAGATGTCGCGACAACCTCTCCAACCAGATGGGGCAAGAAAATGCACCTTCATGGAAAATTTCAAATTTTATGGACAAAAGTGAGTTTTTAGACTTAATGGTCTTTATTGCCAAAACACAAAATCAATTTTGTTGCTTTTTTGGCCTAAAATGAGAACCGACGCATAAAATTGCACGAAACTTGACGTAAGATGTCGCGACAACCTCTCCAACCAGATGGGGGAAGAAAATGCACCTTCATGGAAAATTTCAAATTTTATGGACAAAAGTGAGTTTTTAGACTTAATGGTCTTTATTGCCAAAACACAAAATCAAATGTTTTGCTTTTTTGGCCTAAAATGAGAACCGACGCATAAAATTGCACGAAACTTGACGTAAGATGTCGCGACAACCTCTCCAACCAGATGGGGGGAAGAAAATGCACCTTCATGGAAAATTTCAAATTTTATGGACAAAAGTGAGTTTTTAGACTTGATGGTCTTTATTGCCAAAACACAAAATATTTTTTTTTGCTTTTTTGGCCTAAAATGAGAACCGACGCATAAAATTGCACGAAACTTGACGTAAGATGTCGCGACAACCTCTCCAACCAGATGGGGGCAAGAAAATGCACCTTCATGGAAAATTTCAAATTTTATGGACAAAAGTGAGTTTTTAGACTTAATGGTCTTTATAGAGAAAACACAACAAAACAATGTTAGCATATTTGGCCTAAAATGAGAACCGACACATAAAATTGCACGAAACTTGACGTAAGATGTCGCGACAACCTCTCCAACCAGATGGGGAAGAAAATGCACCTTCATGGAAAATTTCAAATTTTATGGACAAAAGTGAGTTTTTAGACTTAATGGTCTTTATTGCCAAAACACAAAATCAAATGTTTTGCTTTTTTGGCCTAAAATGAGAACCGACGCATAAAATTGCACGAAACTTGACGTAAGATGTCGCGACAACCTCTCCAACCAGATGGGCGGAAGAAAATGCACCTTCATGGAAAATTTCAAATTTTATGGACAAAAGTGAGTTTTTAGACTTAATGGTCTTTATTGCCAAAACACAAAATCAATTTTGTTGCTTTTTTGGCCTAAAATGAGAACCGACGCATAAAATTGCACGAAACTTGACGTAAGATGTCGCGACAACCTCTCCAACCAGATGGGGGAAGAAAATGCACCTTCATGGAAAATTTCAAATTTTATGGACAAAAGTGAGTTTTTAGACTTAATGGTCTTTATTGCCAAAACACAAAATCAATTTTTTTGCTTTTTTGGCCTAAAATGAGAACCGACGCATAAAATTGCACGAAACTTGACGTAAGATGTCGCGACAACCTCTCCAACCAGATGGGGAAGAAAATGCACCTTCATGGAAAATTTCAAATTTTATGGACAAAAGTGAGTTTTTAGACTTAATGGTCTTTATTGCCAAAACACAAAATGAAATGTTTTGCTTTTTTGGCCTAAAATGAGAACCGACACATAAAATTGCACGAAACTTGACGTAAGATGTCGCGACAACCTCTCCAACCAGATGGGCGGAAGAAAATGCACCTTCATGGAAAATTTCAAATTTTATGGACAAAAGTGAGTTTTTAGACTTAATGGTCTTTATTGCCAAAACACAAAATCAAATGTTTTGCTTTTTTGGCCTAAAATGAGAACGCATAAAATTGCACGAAACTTGACGTAAGATGTCGCGACAACCGCTCCAACCAGATGGGGGAAGAAAATGCACCTTCATGGAAAATTTCAAATTTTATGGACAAAAGTCAGATTTTAGAATAAATGGTCTTTAGTGCGAAAACACAAAAGCAAGATTGTTTGCTTTTTTGGCATAAACTGCGAACCGACACATAAAATTGCACGAAACTTGACGTAAGATGTCGCGACAACCTCTCCAACCAGATGGGGGCAAGAAAATGCACCTACATGGAAAATTTCAAATTTTATGGACAAAAGTTAGTTTTAAGACTTAATGGTCTTTATTGCCAAAACACAAAATCAAATGTTTTGCTTTTTTGGCCTAAAATGAGAACCGACGCATAAAATTGCACGAAACTTGACGTAAGATGTCGCGACAACCTCTCCAACCAGAGGGGGGAAAGAAAATGCACCTTCATGGAAAATTTCATATTTTATGGACAAAAGTGAGTTTTTAGACTTAATGGTCTTTATTGCCAAAACACAAAATCAAATGTTGCTTTTTGGCCTAAAATGAGAACCGACGCATAAAATTGCACGAAACTTGACGTAAGATGTCGCGACAACCTCTCCAACCAGATGGGGGAGAAAATGCCCCGTCATGGAAAATTTCTAATTTTATGGACAAAAGTGAGTTTTTAGACTTAATGGTATTTATTGCCAAAACACAAAATCAATTTTGTTGCTTTTTTGGCCTAAAATGAGAACCGACGCATAAAATTGCACGAAACTTGACGTAAGATGTCGCGACAACCTCTCCAACCAGATGGGGCAAGAAAATGCACCTTCATGGAAAATTTCATATTTTATGGACAAAAGTGAGTTTTTAGACTTAATGGTCTTTATTGCCAAAACACAAAATCATTTTTTTTTGCTTTTTTGGCCTAAAATGAGAACCGACGCATAAAATTGCACGAAACTTGACGTAAGATGTCGCGACAACCTCTCCAACCAGATGGGGGAAGAAAATGCACCTTCATGGAAAATTTCAAATTTTATGGACAAAAGTGAGTTTTTAGACTTAATGGTCTTTATTGCCAAAACACAAAATCAAATGTTTTGCTTTTTTGGCCTAAAATGAGAACCGACGCATAAAATTGCACGAAACTTGACGTAAGATGTCGCGACAACCTCTCCAACCAGATGGGGGCAAGAAAATGCACCTTCATGGAAAATTTCAAATTTTATGGACAAAAGTGAGTTTTTAGACTTGATGGTCTTTATTGCCAAAACACAAAATCAATTTTTTTGCTTTTTTGGCCTAAAATGAGAACCGACGCATAAAATTGCACGAAACTTGACGTAAGATGTCGCGACAACCTCTCCAACCAGATGGGGGGAAGAAAATGCACCTTCATGGAAAATTTCAAATTTTATGGACAAAAGTGAGTTTTTAGACTTAATGGTCTTTATTGCCAAAACACAAAATCAATTTTTTTGCTTTTTTGGCCTAAAATGAGAACCGACGCATAAAATTGCACGAAACTTGACGTAAGATGTCGCGACAACCGCTCCAACCAGATGGGGAAGAAAATGCACCTTCATGGAAAATTTCAAATTTTATGGACAAAAGTGAGTTTTTAGACTTAATGGTCTTTATTGCCAAACCACAAAATCAATTTTTGCTTTTTTGGCCTAAAATGAGAACCGACGCATAAAATTGCACGAAACTTGACGTAAGATGTCGCGACAACCTCTCCAACCAGATGGGGAAGAAAATGCACCTTCATGGAAAATTTCAAATTTTATGGACAAAAGTGAGTTTTAGACTTAATGGTCTTTATTGCCAAAACACAAAATCAATTTTTTTGCTTTTTTGGCCTAAAATGAGAACCGACGCATAAAATTGCACGAAACTTGACGTAAGATGTCGCGACAACCTCTCCAACCAGATGGGGCAAGAAAATGCACCTTCATGGAAAATTTCAAATTTTATGGACAATCGTGAGTTTTTAGACTTAATGGTCTTTATTGCCAAAACACAAAATCAAATGTTTTGCTTTGTTGGCCTAAAATGAGAACCGACGCATAAAATTGCACGAAACTTGACGTAAGATGTCGCGACAACCTCTCCAACCAGATGGGGAAGAAAATGCACCTTCATGGAAAATTTCAAATTTTATGGACAAAAGTGAGTTTTTAGACTTGATGGTCTTTATTGCCAAAACACAAAATCAATTTTTTTGCTTTTTTGGCCTAAAATGAGAACCGACACATAAAATTGCACGAAACTTGACGTAAGATGTCGCGACAACCTCTCCAACCAGATGGGGGCAAGAAAATGCACCTTCATGGAAAATTTCAAATTTTATGGACAAAAGTGAGTTTTTGGTCTTTATTGCCAAAACACAAAATCAATTTTGTTTGCTTTTTTGGCCTAAAATGAGAACCGACGCATAAAATTGCACGAAACTTGACGTAAGATGTCGCGACAACCGCTCCAACCAGATGGGGGAAGAAAATGCAACTTCATGGAAAATTTCAAATTTTATGGACAAAAGTGAGTTTTTAGACTTAATGGTCTTTATTGCCAAAACACAAAATCAAATATTTTGCTTTTTTGGCCTAAAATGAGAACCGACGCATAAAATTGCACGAAACTTGACGTAAGATGTCGCGACAACCTCTCCAACCAGATGGGGGAAAGAAAATGCACCTTCATGGAAAATTTCAAATTTTATGGACAAAAGTGAGTTTTAGACTTAATGGTCTTTATTGCCAAAACACAAAATCAATTTTTGCTTTTTGGCCTAAAATGAGAACCGACACATAAAATTGCACGAAACTTGACGTAAGATGTCGCGACAACCTCTCCAACCAGATGGGGGCAAGAAAATGCACCTTCATGGAAAATTTCAAATTTTATGGACAAAAGTGAGTTTTAGACTTAATGGTCTTTATTGCCAAAACACAAAATCACATTTTTGCTTTTTGGCCTAAATGAGAACCGACGCATAAAATTGCACGAAACTTGACGTAAGATGTCGCGACAACCTCTCCAACCAGATGGGGGAAGAAAATGCAACTTCATGGAAAATTTCAAATTTTATGGACAAAAGTGAGTTTTTAGACTTAATGGTCTTTATTGCCAAAACACAAAATCAATTTTGTTTGCTTTTTTGGCCTAAAATGAGAACCGACGCACAAAATTGCACGAAACTTGACGTAAGATGTCGCGACAACCTCTCCAACCAGATGGGGGGAAGAAAATGCACCTTCATGGAAAATTTCATATTTTATGGACAAAAGTGAGTTTTTAGGCTTAATGGTCTTTATTGCCAAAACACAAAATCAAATTTTTTGCTTTTTTGGCCTAAAATGAGAACCGACACATAAAATTGCACGAAACTTGACGTAAGATGTCGCGACAACCGCTCCAACCAGATGGGGGAAGAAAATGCAACTTCATGGAAAATTTCAAATTTTATGGACAAAAGTGAGTTTTTAGACTTAATGGTCTTTATTGCCAAAACACAAAATCTAATTCTTTGCTTGTTTGGCCTAAAATGAGAACCGACACATAAAATTGCACGAAACTTGACGTAAGATGTCGCGACAACCTCTCCAACCAGATGGGGGAAGAAAATGCACCTTCATGGAAAATTTCAAATTTTATGGACAAAAGTGAGTTTTTAGACTTAATGGTCTTTATTGCCAAAACACAAAATCAATTTTTTTGCTTTTTTGGCCTAAAATGAGAACCGACGCATAAAATTGCACGAAACTTGACGTAAGATGTCGCGACAACCTCTCCAACCAGATGGGGGCAAGAAAATGCACCTTCATGGAAAATTTCAAATTTTATGGACAAAAGTGAGTTTTTAGACTTAATGGTCTTTATTGCCAAAACACAAAATCAAATGTTTTGCTTTTTTGGCCTAAAATGAGAACCGACGCATAAAATTGCACGAAACTTGACGTAAGATGTCGCGACAACCGCTCCAACCAGATGGGGGAAGAAAATGCAACTTCATGGAAAATTTCAAATTTTATGGACAAAAGTGAGTTTTTAGACTTAATGGTCTTTATTGCCAAAACACAAAATCAAATGTTTTGCTTTTTGGCCTAAAATGAGAATCGACGTATAAAATTGCACGAAACTTGACGTAAGATGTCGCGACAACCTCTCCAACCAGATGGCGGAAAGAAAATGCACCTTCATGGAAAATTTCAAATTTTATGGACAAAAGTGAGTTTTTAGACTTAATGGTCTTAATTGCCAAAACACAAAATCAATTTTGTTTGCTTTTTGGCCTAAAATGAGAACCGACGCATAAAATTGCACGAAACTTGACGTAAGATGTCGCGACAACCGCTCCAACCAGATGGGGAAGAAAATGCACCTTCATGGAAAATTTCAAATTTTATGGACAAAAGTGAGTTTTTAGACTTAATGGTCTTTATTGCCAAAACACAAAATCAATTTTTTGCTTTTTTGGCCTAAATGAGAACCGACGCATAAAATTGCACGAAACTTGACGTAAGATGTCGCGACAACCGCTCCAACCAGATGGGCAAGAAAATGCACCTTCATGGAAAATTTCAAATTTTATGGACAAAAGTGAGTTTTTAGACTTAATGGTCTTTATTGCCAAAACACAAAATCAAATGTTTTGCTTTTTTGGCCTAAAATGAGAACCGACGCATAAAATTGCACGAAACTTGACGTAAGATGTCGCGACAACCTCTCCAACCAGATGGGGCAAGAAAATGCACCTTCATGGAAAATTTCAAATTTTATGGACAAAAGTGAGTTTTTAGACTTAATGGTCTTTATTGCCAAAACATAAATCAATTTGTTTGCTTTTTTGGCCTAAAATGAGAACCGACACATAAAATTGCACGAAACTTGACGTAAGATGTCGCGACAACCTCTCCAACCAGATGGGGGCAAGAAAATGCACCTTCATGGAAAATTTCAAATTTTATGGACAAAAGTGAGTTTTTAGACTTAATGGTCTTTATTGCCAAAACACAAAATCAATTTTTTTGCTTTTTTGGCCTAAAATGAGAACCGACGCATAAAATTGCACGAAACTTGACGTAAGATGTCGCGACAACCTCTCCAACCAGATGGGGGAAGAAAATGCACCTTCATGGAAAATTTCAAATTTTATGGACAAAAGTGAGTTTTTAGACTTAATGGTCTTTATTGCCAAAACACAAAATCTAATTGTTTGCTTTTTGGCCTAAAATGAGAACTGACGCATAAAATTGCACGAAACTTGACGTAAGATGTCGCGACAACCTCTCCAACCAGATGGGGGAAGAAAATGCACCTTCATGGAAAATTTCAAATTTTATGGACAAAAGTGAGTTTTTAGACTTAATGGTCTTTATTGCCAAAACACAAAATCTAATTTTTTGCTTTTTTGGCCTAAAATGAGAACCGACGCATAAAATTGCACGAAACTTGACGTAAGATGTCGCGACAACCTCTCCAACCAGATGGGGGAAGAAAATGCACCTTCATGGAAAATTTCAAATTTTATGGACAAAAGTGAGTTTTTAGACTTAATGGTCTTTATTGCCAAAACACAAAATCAAATTGTTTTGCTTTTTTGGCCTAAAATGAGAACCGACGCATAAAATTGCACGAAACTTGACGTAAGATGTCGCGACAACCTCTCCAACCAGATGGGGCAAGAAAATGCACCTTCATGGAAAATTTCATATTTTATGGACAAAAGTGAGTTTTTAGACTTGATGGTCTTTATTGCCAAAACACAAAATCTAATTCTTTGCTTGTTTGGCCTAAAATGAGAACCGACATAAAATTGCACGAAACTTGACGTAAGATGTCGCGACAACCTCTCCAACCAGATGGGGGGAAGAAAAATCAACTTAATGGAAAAATTAAAATTTTATGGACAAAAGTGAGTTTTAGACTTAATGGTCTTTATTGCCAAAACACAAAATCTAATTCTTTGCTTGTTTGGCCTAAAATGAGAACCGACACATAATTGCACGAAACTTGACGTAAGATGTCGCGACAACCTCTCCAACCAGATGGGGGCAAGAAAATGCACCTTCATGGAAAATTTCAAATTTTATGGACAAAAGTGAGTTTTTAGACTTAATGGTCTTTATTGCCAAAACACAAAATCAAATGTTTTGCTTTTTTGGCCTAAAATGAGAACCGACGCATAAAATTGCACGAAACTTGACGTAAGATGTCGCGACAACCGCTCCAACCAGATGGGGAAGAAAATGCACCTTCATGGAAAATTTCAAATTTTATGGACAAAAGTGAGTTTTTAGACTTGATGGTCTTTATTGCCAAAACACAAAATCAATTTTTTTGCTTTTTTGGCCTAAAATGAGAACCGACTCATAAAATTGCACGAAACTTGACGTAAGATGTCGCGACAACCGCTCCAACCAGATGGGGAAGAAAATGCACCTTCATGGAAAATTTCAAATTTTATGGACAAAAGTGAGTTTTTAGACTTAATGGTCTTTATTGCCAAAACACAAAATCAAATGTTTTGCTTTTTTGGCCTAAAATGAGAACCGACGCATAAAATTGCACGAAACTTGACGTAAGATGTCGCGACAACCTCTCCAACCAGATGGGGCAAGAAAATGCACCTTCATGGAAAATTTCAAATTTTATGGACAAAAGTGAGTTTTTAGACTTAATGGTCTTTATTGCCAAAACACAAAATCAATGTTGTTGCTTTTTTGGCCTAAAATGAGAACCGACGCATAAAATTGCACGAAACTTGACGTAAGATGTCGCGACAACCTCTCCAACCAGATGGGGAAGAAAATGCACCTTCATGGAAAATTTCAAATTTTATGGACAAAAGTGAGTTTTAGACTTAATGGTCTTTATTGCCAAAACACAAAATCAAATGTTTTGCTTTTTTGGCCTAAAATGAGAACCGACGCATAAAATTGCACGAAACTTGACGTAAGATGTCGCGACAACCTCTCCAACCAGATGGGGGGAAGAAAATGCACCTTCATGGAAAATTTCAAATTTTATGGACAAAAGTGAGTTTTTAGACTTGATGGTCTTTATTGCCAAAACACAAAATCAATTTTTTTGCTTTTTTGGCCTAAAATGAGAACCGACGCATAAAATTGCACGAAACTTGACGTAAGATGTCGCGACAACCTCTCCAACCAGATGGGGGAAGAAAATGCACCTTCATGGAAAATTTCAAATTTTATGGACAAAAGTGAGTTTTTAGACTTGATGGTCTTTATTGCCAAAACACAAAATCAATTTTTTTGCTTTTTTGGCCTAAAATGAGAACCGACGCATAAAATTGCACGAAACTTGACGTAAGATGTCGCGACAACCGCTCCAACCAGATGGGGAAGAAAATGCACCTTCATGGAAAATTTCAAATTTTATGGACAAAAGTGAGTTTTTAGACTTGATGGTCTTTATTGCCAAAACACAAAATCAAATTTTTTGCTTTTTTGGCCTAAAATGAGAACCGACGCATAAAATTGCACGAAACTTGACGTAAGATGTCGCGACAACCGCTCCAACCAGATGGGGAAGAAAATGCACCTTCATGGAAAATTTCAAATTTTATGGACAAAAGTGAGTTTTTAGACTTGATGGTCTTTATTGCCAAAACACAAAATCAATTTTTTTGCTTTTTTGGCCTAAAATGAGAACCGACGCATAAAATTGCACGAAACTTGACGTAAGATGTCGCGACAACCTCTCCAACCAGATGGGGAAGAAAATGCACCTTCATGGAAAATTTCAAATTTTATGGACAAAAGTGAGTTTTTAGACTTAATGGTCTTTATTGCCAAAACACAAAATCAAATGTTTTGCTTTTTTGGCCTAAAATGAGAACCGACGCATAAAATTGCACGAAACTTGACGTAAGATGTCGCGACAACCTCTCCAACCAGATGGGGAAGAAAATGCACCTTCATGGAAAATTTATTTTATGGACAAAAGTGAGTTTTTAGACTTGATGGTCTTTATTGCCAAAACACAAAATCAATTTTTGCTTTTTGGCCTAAAATGAGAACCGACGCATAAAATTGCACGAAACTTGACGTAAGATGTCGCGACAACCTCTCCAAACCAGATGGGGAAGAAAATGCACCTTCATGGAAAATTTCAAATTTTATGGACAAAAGTGAGTTTTTAGACTTAATGGTCTTTATTGCCAAAACACAAAATCTAATTCTTTGCTTGTTTGGCCTAAAATGAGAACCGACACATAAAATTGCACGAAACTTGACGTAAGATGTCGCGACAACCTCTCCAACCAGATGGGGCAAGAAAATGCACCTTCATGGAAAATTTCAAATTTTATGGACAAAAGTGAGTTTTTAGACTTAATGGTCTTTATTGCCAAAACACAAAATCAAATTTTTTGCTTTTTTGGCCTAAAATGAGAACCGACGCATAAAATTGCACGAAACTTGACGTAAGATGTCGCGACAACCTCTCCAACCAGATGGGGGCAAGAAAATGCACCTTCATGGAAAATTTCAAATTTTATGGACAAAAGTGAGTTTTTAGACTTAATGGTCTTTATTGCCAAAACACAAAATCAATTTTGTTTGCTTTTATGGCATAAATGAGAACAGACACATAAAATTGCACGAAACTTGACGTAAGATGTCGCGACAACCTCTCCAACCAGATGGGCGGAAGAAAATGCACCTTCATGTAAAATTTCAAATTTTATGGACAAAAGTGAGTTTTTAGACTTAATGGTCTTTATTGCCAAAACACAAAATCAAATGTTTGCTTTTTGGCCTAAAATGAGAACCGACGCACAAAATTGCACGAAACTTGACGTAAGATGTCGCGACAACGTCTCCAACCAGATGGGGAAAGAAAATGCACCTTCATGGAAAATTTCATATTTTATGGACAAAAGTGAGTTTTTAGACTTAATGGTCTTTATTGCCAAAACACAAAATCAAATTTTTTGCTTTTTTGGCCTAAAATGAGAACCGACGCATAAAATTGCACGAAACTTGACGTAAGATGTCGCGACAACCGCTCCAACCAGATGGGGGCAAGAAAATGCACCTTCATGGAAAATTTCAAATTTTATGGACAAAGGTGAGTTTTTAGACTTAATGGTCTTTATTGCCAAAACACAAAATCAATTTTTGCTTTTGGCCTAAATGAGAACCGACGCATAAAATTGCTCGAAACTTGACGTAAGATGTCGCGACAACCGCTCCAACCAGATGGGGAAGAAAATGCACCTTCATGGAAAATTTATTATATGGACAAAAGTGAGTTGTTAGACTTGATGGTCTTTATTGCCAAAAACACAAAATCAAATTTTTGCTTTTTGGCCTAAAATGAGAACCGACGCATAAAATTGCACGAAACTTGACGTAAGATGTCGCGACAACCTCTCCAACCAGATGGGAGATGAAATGCACCTTCATGGAAAATTTCAAATTTTATGGACAAAAGTGATTTTTAGACTTAATGGTCTTTATTGCCAAAACACAAAATCAAATGTTTTGCTTTTTTGGCCTAAAATGAGAACCGACGCATAAAATTGCACGAAACTTGACGTAAGATGTCGCGACAACCTCTCCAACCAGATGGGGGCAAGAAAATGCACCTTCATGGAAAATTTCAAATTTTATGGACAAAAGTGAGTTTTTAGACTTAATGGTCTTTATTGC
>JAQQFT010000456.1:0-5000 GCA_029582265.1 Zoroaster sp. YZ-2022 | reverse complement strand
TTTTTAAACATAAGGTGTTTGGTTTTAACCTAATGGAGCAAATGCAAACCCTAAGATGTGGAAAATCCCAAAAAGAAAATAATTATGGAAAATTATTTCCCAAAATAGTAAATTATTTTTGAAAAAAAATAATTTTTTTTAAAGGAACGGCAAAATTCCGAAAACTTCTAGAGAGAACTCCAAAGAAAAATAAAATAAGGAAAATTAATTTGGAAAGGATTTTAATTAATTTTTATTTAAAAAAAATAATTTTTTTTTAAACAAATAAATTGCACGTTGCCTAAGAGGGAGCAACCCCTAAATGGGGAAAAATTGCATTTCCCTAAATTTAGGAAAAAAGATTTTTAAATTTTATTGCAAACAAAAAAATTTTGTTTAAAAAAAAACATAAATTCCGAAGCTAAATGGAAAACCCAAAACCAATTTTGGAAAATGAAAATTAATTTTAACAAGGGGAATACTTATAAAATTTTTGGCCAAAAAAAAATTAATTTTGAATTGCCAAAACAAAACCCACCAAAGTTGGAAAAAATAAGAAAATTAAAGAAAAGAATTTTGACAATTCTTTTTCAAAAAATTTAAATTTTTTTAAAAAAAATAATTTCTTTAATTGAAAATTTAACCCCAAGGCAAAATAACCAATTAAATTTTTAAATTTTTAAAAAGGTTTTAGACTTATATTGAACAAAAAAATTTAAATTTTTTTGGCCAAAAAGAAAAATTAAATTACGAAAAAACCTTCCCAGATGGGGAAAAATGACTTAAAAAATTTTCCCAAATTTATGAAAAGGGAGTTTGACAATTCTTTAAAAAAAATAATTTTTGTTTTAAATGAACGACCAAAATTCAAAACTTGGAAAATGCCCGGAAACCCCTCCAACCAGGGGGGGAAAATCCTCGAAATTTAAATTTATGGAAAAGTGAGTTTAGACATATTTTTTTCCAAACAAAAATTTTTTTTTTGGTAAAAAAAACCAATAAATACAAACTTGGGGTTTAATTGCAAACCCCAACCAATGGGGAAAATGCATTTATGGAAAATTCATAAAAAGGAGTTTTAAAATTTAATATTCCAAACAATTTTTGCTTTTTGGCCAAATAAAAAAAATTGGAAAGGAAAGTCTAAAGCAAAAAAACAAATTCATGGCAAAATGAGAAAAAAATTTTAAATGGACAAATTGACTTTTCCTTTATTGGAAAAAAAATTTGAAATTTGCCAAAATGACCAAATTAACAAAGTAAGAAAACCAATTAATTTTTACAAATGGAAAATGAATTTTTGAAAACTTAAATATGGGGTTTTGCAAAGAGAAAAATATTTGAAACACAATGCAAACCCTAAAAGGGAAAAATTTAAAAATAAATTTTTTAAGGAAAGAAAAATTGGAAATTCCAAAAAAACAATTTGTTTTCCAAAAGGAAGAAAACCAGGAAATTTTTCCAAGTGAAGGAATGACGAAAAAAAAATTAAAATTTAGGGTTTAAATTAACATTGCCAAAACACAAAATCAATGTTTTGCTTTTTGGCTAAATGAGAACCGACGCAAAATTGCACGAACTTGACGAAGATGTGGACAACCTCTCCAACCAGATGGGGGAAGAAAATGCACCTTCATGGAAAATTTCAATTTATGGACAAAAGTGAGTTTTAGACTTCATTGCCAAAACAAAATCAATTTGCTTTTTCCAAAAATGAAACCGACACATAAAATTATAAATTGATAAGATGTCGCGACAACCGCCCAACCAGAGGGGGGAAAATGCACCTTCATGGAAAATTTCAAATTTATGGAAAAAAAGTGAGTTTTAGACTTAATGTCTTTATTGCCAAAACACAAAATCAATTTTTTTTGGCCTAAATGAAAACCCGAACATAAAATTGCACAAAACTTGACGAAGATGTCACGACAACCTCTCCAACCAGATGGGGGAAGAAAATGCACCTTCATGGAAAATTTCAAATTTTATGGACAAAAGTAGTTTTAGATTTTAAGGTCTTTATTGCCAAAACAAAAATCAATTTTTGCTTTTTGGCCAAAAATGAGACCGCCCATAAAATTGACGAAACTTGACGAAGATGTCGCGACAACCTTCCAACCAGATGGGGGAAGAAATGCACCTTCATGGAAAATTTAAAATTTTTATGGACAAAAGTGATTTTTTAGGCTATGGTCTTTATGCCAAAACACAAAATCAAATTTTTGCTTTTTGGCCTAAATGAGAACCGACACATAAAATTGCACAAACTTGACGTAAGATGTCGCGACAACCTCCAACCAGAGGGGGGAAAAAAATGCACTTCTGGAAAATTTCAAATTTTATGGACAAAGTGAGTTTTAGACTTAATGGTCTTTATTAAAACACAAATCAATGTTTTGCTTTTGGCCTAAAATGAGAACCCGACGCATAAAATTGCACAAAACTTGACGTAAGATGTCGGACAACCCCCCAACCAGATGGGGAAGAAATGCACCTTCATGGAAAATTTCAAATTTTATGGACAAAAGTGGGTTTTAGATTTAATGGTCTTTATTGCCAAAACAAAAAATCTTTTTTTGCTTTTTGGCCAAAAATGAGAACCGACCATAAAATTGCACGAAACTTGACGTAAGATGTCGCGACAACTGCCCAACCAGATGGGGAAAAATGAAACCTTCATGGAAAATTTCAAATTTTATGGACAAAAGTGAGTTTTAGCCCTTATGGTCTTTATTCCAAAACAAAAATCATTTTTGCTTTTTGGCCAAAAATGAGAACCGACCAAAAAATTGCACGAAACTGACGAAGATGTCGCGACAACCTCTCCAACCAGATGGGGAAGAAAATGCCCCTTCATGGAAAATTTCAAATTTTATGGACAAAAGTGAGTTTTAGACTTAATGGTCTTTATTGCCAAAACACAAAATCAAATTTTTGCTTTTGGCCAAAAATGAGAACCGACGATAAAATTGCACGAAATTGACGAAGATGCCCGGACAACCCTCCAACCAGATGGGGAAGAAAATGCACCTTCATGGAAAATTTCAAATTTTATGGAAAAAAAGTGAGTTTTAGACTTAATGGTTTTTTATTGCAAACACAAAATCAAATGTTTCTTTTTTGGCCTAAAATGAGAACCGACGCACAAATTGCACAAACTGAGAAGATGTCGCGACAACCTTCCAACCAGATGGGGGAAGAAAATGCACCTTCATGGAAAATTTCAATTTTATGGACAAAGTGAGTTTTAGACTTAATGAATCTTTATTGCCAAACACAAAAAATTTGCTTTTTGGCCTAAAATGAGAACCATAAAAATTGCACGAAACTTGACGTAAGATGTCGCGACAACCCTCCAACCAGATGGGGAAGAAATGAAATTCAGGGAAAAATTTCAAATTTTAGGGACAAAAGTGAGTTTTTAGACTTAATGGTCTTTATTGCCAAAACACAAAATCATTTTGCTTTTGCCAAAAATGAGAACACCATAAAATTGCACGAAACTTGACGTAAGATGTCGCGACAACCCCCCAAAACCAGATGGAGAAAGCACCTTCATGGAAAATTTCAAATTTGCGGACAAAAGTGATTTTTTAGACTTAATGGTCTTTATTGCCAAACACAAAATCAAATTTTTGCTTTTTGGCAAAATGAGAACCGACGATAAAATTGCACGAAACTTGACGAAGATGTCCGACAACCCTCCAACCAGATGGGGGAAGAAAATGCACCTTCATGGAAAATTTCAAATTTTATGGACAAAAGTGATTTTTTAGACTATGGTCTTTATTGCCAAAACACAAAATCAAATTTTTGCTTTTTGGCCTAAATGAGAACCGACGAAAAATTGCACAAAACTTGACGTAAGATGTCGCGAAAACCCCTCCAACCAGATGGGGAAAATGCACCTTCATGGAAAATTTCAAATTTTATGAAAAAAAGTGATTTTTTAGACTTATGGTCTTTATCCCAAAACACAAAATCAATTGTTTTGTTTTTTTGGCCTAAATGAGAACCGACGACAAATTGCAAAACTTGAGGGAAGATGTCGCGACAACCCCCCCAAACCCAGATGGGGAAAAAAATCTTCATGGAAAATTTCAAATTTTATGGACAAAAGTGAGTTTTAGTTATGGTCTTTTTTGCCAAAACAAAAAATCAAATTTTTGTTTTTTTGGCCTAAAATGAGAACCGACATAAAATTGCACGAAACTTGACGTAAGATGTCGCGACAACCTCCCAACCAGATGGGGAAGAAAATGAAACTTCAGGGAAATTTCAATTTTATACAAAAGTGAGTTTAGATTTAAATGGTCTTATTGCCAAAAACACAAAATCAATTTTTGCTTTTTGGCCAAAAATGAGAACCGACCACAAAATTGCCAAAATTTTGATAAGATTGGAAACCTCCAACCAGATGGGGGAAAAAATGCCCCTTCGGAAAATTTCAATTTATGGACAAAGTAGTTTTAGATTTAATTTTTATTCCCAAAAACAAAATCAAATTTTTGCTTTTTTGGTAAAAAAACCCACATAAAATTCACAAAATTACGTAAGATTCGCGACAACCCCCAAACCCAGAGGGGGAAGAAATGAAATCATAAAAATTTCAAATTTAGGAAAAAAAGTGATTTTTTAGATTAATGGCATTCAAAAACAAAAAAAAAATTTTTTTTTTTTAAAAATGAGAACCGCCCAAAAAATTGCCCGAAACTTGCGTAAATGTGGGACAACCTCCAACCAGATGGGGCAAAAAAAGCACTTCTGGAAAATTTAAGGACAAAAGTGAGTTTTGATTTAAAATTTTTTTTCCCAAAAACACAAAATAAAATTTTCTTTTTGGGCCCAAAATGAGAACCACATAAAATTCCCGAAACTTGACGTAAGATGTCCGACAACCTCCAACCAGATGGGGAAAAAAATGCCCCTTCATGGAAAATTTAAATTTATGGACAAAAGTGATTTTTTAGATTAAATTCACCCAAACAAAAATAAAAATGTTTTTTTTTTTGGTAAAGAGA
>JAQQFT010000455.1:0-26226 GCA_029582265.1 Zoroaster sp. YZ-2022 | reverse complement strand
CATGCATTTTTTTGAATTGCTTTGTGCGACAGTCTGGCGTGGAACCTCTCGTCACAGAGTCCCAGATGCGGCACCCGTTGAACATTAAATAATAATTTTTGGTCAAAGCCAATAAAAAAAATATTAACAGGAAAATGTTATCCATAATGTCACATGTCAATGTTGTCTCAGGTTTATTAACCCTTTAACTGTGCTTTAAAAATGTTAAATAAATAAATGATTAAAATCAAATGAAATACATCAAACTTTAAAACAATAATTTAACTGGAAGAAACTGGACAAGGGATCTACTATACATGTAAAGACAGTAACAAAGACTGACACGTCATTGCACTAAAAATGATATAATGATATGAACTTATGATAAAAGAAGACTGTAAAACACAAACCTGTACACCAGGACAAAAAAGGGATAAAGTATTAATTTTTTTTAATTTAAATTTTAAATTTTAAAGATTTACATACACAATGTAAATCTGAAAAGACTATATAATACTTATACATAATTCTGACTAAATAGTTATATGATGTATACCATCTGTACTATTGCATCGTGTGAACCTGTAAAGACTGTGTGCCTAGACTGTAAATACTGTGTACTATTCATAGAAACCAATAAACTACCAGTCGTCCATACTACATCAAATTCTGCAATGTGAATTGTTGTCATGTTACCTGTGGAACCTGTGTTTTGGTTTGATATATTGTAGCAGGTCTTCTAAAAATATGCAGAATCTTTATAAATGGTTCGGTGTTTATAAAACAAATATCGATTTTTAAACTCTGACGGCGCCTTTGGCTATATCTCTGAGTGTTCTTTTACATGAGGCAAAGCAGTGAAAACAGTCAAACTTGAAGCAAGTAGCCCTCTCCATGTGTTTTTACATTTAGTCACTTGTGTTTTATGTTGAGCCAATTTGCTCAACATTCTAAGTATCTAGGAATGTTTACAATGTATTTAAAATGTTCACTTCTAACCACACTTTGAGCTTAATTGAACTCTGGACTTGAAACATATCACAAAATGACAAATTTAAAATGCATGTCCATGTGTAGATTCTGGAAATCCTGACAAAACAATGAAATGCAGGAATAAAATTGCAAAACTTAACGTTAACACGGTTTCAAAATCAACAGGAAATATTGCCAGAGGAATCAAATCATGGAATTCTATGATCACCAACGTGTTTAGTTTACAAACCGTATTCATACAGTGCAGTCCTAAAATATGTTTAACTCTACTTTTTATTAGGGTCATATCATTTCATCATTTCATTGTCTTTTCCAACCTTGCTTCTCTTTCTTTTTTCCAAATAAATTTTTCACGCTCAAATTCAGTTTGTTTTCAAGATATTACATGTTTGGGGCCCTTGGGTTTCCTTTGTGGTGGGGTCAGCTCTTGTCAAAATAATGATCATTTTAAAAAAGAACTCAAAAAAATTAAAACTTTTATTAAAATTAAATCTTAAAACTAAAAGGGGAAAAAAATTTGGGGGTGGAAAACCTTTTTTTAAATTTTTTTTGGTTAAAAACCGGGGATCAATGAAAACCCCTGGGGGGATGATTTTCAAATCAAATTTCGAAAAGCCCTTTTTTCACCATTTAGCCTTTTTGGCAAAAACCCAAGGATTCCATTGCTGCTCTTTTTTATTTTTTTTTCCCCGTTTTTAAAAAATTTTAAAACCCTTAGGGGGCCCTTAAAGAACTCATTTCATTTCTTGGTGACATCCTGAAGGTGTCAAAAGCGATCTTTGCCCCTCAGTGTCAAAAAATGTTCTTACCCTTGATGGCATTTCTGTTAGTGTTGATTCCCCCCATGCTATTTTTAAAATTTGGCCTCGACGTCAAAATTTCCCTGAAGGCCAGGGAAAAATTTTTTTCATTCTGAAATGAAAGATAAAACCTTAAAAATCTTAAATAGGGGAGGGGGAATAAAATTTTTAATTTTCGGTGGTGAAGAAACATAAGAGGCCCCTCTTCTTTTTCAAATTTAGCCAGCCCTATCCCACAGATACGCGGGGGTCAGACCAAAAGTAAACATACATGCTCCCAAAACTTTTTTATGCAACATGAACGGTTGATTTTTATGTTTTCTCGACATTTTAGGAAATTTCTGAGTTTTTCTAGGGCCTTGTTTTTTCCCTTTCGTGTGTGGGCTGTTATCCGTGTTGACGACATTTCACTTTTACAGATTGGTAAAACGTTTGGGGGCGCAAAAGGGGATGTCTCACAGCTACTTTGCTTTCCCCCTTAAAAGAAACCCCGCTTAACCGCCCGCCACATGTAACTCACCGGGCGAGATAGTAACAAATTTTTTTTGGGGGGCCTTTTGCTTTCCCTGTGTGAATTTGTGGTGAAGGTGAACCAATCTTATCCATAAAGCGAACATCGAAAACAATTTGTCACCGAACTCACCGCTGTTCAAAAAATTTTGCAGGGGACATGCGGTTTGGGGGATGCGGGTTTTGAACGGTCTCAAAAGTATTCATAACGACCACTTTTTCGTCCGAAATTCATTTAAAAAAGCCCGTTTCATACTGAAAAATTAATTTTAAAGAATTTTAACCGGATTAGAAAGAATATGTCTGCAAAATGAACTAACATTACAGCAATATGGGCAAACGCCGGGAAATTTCCTTTAGTTTTTGTGCCCCTGGCCCTTGACAAACCCCACCCGAAAAGGGAAAAATTTTTTTCGGGATTTTCTTCCCAGATGAAATTTTTCCCTTTAGACAAAAAAAATATGATGGTGAAAAAAACTCTTATTTCAACTTTATTACTTTGTTTTTGAGCAAACCAGTAGCAACTTTTTTAAACGGTGGGGTTCCCCCGCGGCTCGCGTTTTAAACAAAAGATTTCTGTGGAACCCGTTACGGTTTTTGGGATGACATCATTGTGTGCGTGTGCATACACACAGGATAGATTGTGGGCGTTTTCATTGTAAGGGGTTAAATAATTTTTAATAACGTTAGAATATAAAAACGGGGAATGATTTGAGTTTATAAGCCATTGTAAACCCAATATTTAATACATATATTCTGTTCAATCTTCCATTTTAAATTAATTTAAGTTGTTTTCCTTTCTATGCACTCCAAATCCATTATTTAAACAGCGAAGATGTAATCAATAGCAATATTTCACCTTTTTGTACTTGGGTTTGGTCAGGTATAATCACCATGAAACTGGTCTTCGTGAGCTTAACTACCCCCCTATGTTTATTTTTCAAGAAAAAATTCATGAAAGACGTACAATAACGTCAAAAATGGACCAATAATTAGCTTCTCTCGATCTGTAAAATTTAACGGAATATGCTCAATATTTTATGCACATTGAAGACGCTTTTTACACTTCGGGTTTCGATGAATTCACCAGAAACGTGTCATGTTGTAAAGCCATGACTGTAGATTGATGTGTGACCTTTGTTCATTGAGGTCATTTGGCATTTGCACTCACTTTGATCGTAAACCTCCTGTCGACTTGCCAATTTCAAAGACGCGACCTTGTTTTTAAAATTGGTGAAACAACACCAATAGAGGGCGCTATACAGAGCAGAAAAAGGCGCATGCGCAAACCGCTTGTCGCTCTGCGTGCAGCGGTGAACTGTGTTGACACATGAACTGCACGAATGACTGCACTGGGCCGAACGTCCAATCAGCGCACACCGTGGCTGTATCCACCTAGGCAGGCGCCCAATTAGGGGTACACCCCGCCCTGATGTGATAGTGACTGCTAAACTGATACGCCATCTGTCGTCCAAAAGTAATTAGGAAGATTTCCGTGACACCAACTTGCTAATATCAATTACATGACACAAATTGCGCTTGAAGTGCACTGCCGTTTCGTTCCCATTGCTTGTCCAACATTTTACTTTTACACGCGAATGTGCCAATGCATATACAGTACCAATTCAAAACTTGAACTTGATTTTGTTTTCGTTTGAATTTTCTTGGGAATGCAACTTTTCATGAAGAAGGTAAACCAAAGTTAAGATATAAAAGCCAAGTTCCATAAAATAATTGTTAATCTGATGTGTGTTTTCATTCAATTGTAACACATTAAGAGGCCATAGATGAAGCCCCTATAAAAAATCTAGATGCCCATAAGAAAGGAAAACAATAATAAAACTATATATATATGAAGAGTTGTGTATCAGAAACACTCGGGAAAAGACATTACAAACGATCTTCCAATGTTTATCCTTTCCACATTTTTATTAGGTGTTCGAGCTACAGCGCGAGCACCTATTTTTGTTCGGTTTTTAGGGGGTTCGGTATGTACCGAAACACCTGTGTTTTATTGTGTTTTTTTTTTTTTTTTTTTTTTTCTTTTTCCGGATAGATTGTCTACAAAAATACATACTTGCAAACTTCCCTGAACTTCAAACTTGGGATATACTTAGAACATAACACGTAGATGAAACTGAAGTTGTAACGTCAGATTAGGTAATCAAATATCGATTTTCGATAGATCAAACTAATATCTAAAACGTTTCACTTACGTTTCACCTCTGTTGGTGAATCTAAATCAGCTCTGGTCGTGCTCATTATGTATGCATGTTTAAGGAATTGAGCATTTTCCCTCGAAATGCAATTGACTCGCTATCGTGACCCTGAAAAAATGTGTTTCTGATCAATTTGTTTCGCATAATGTATTATGTGATTGACTAAATCCTTTTTAGTTTTTTTATGTCAGCATAATCTATTTATTCTGAAAAAGGTCACTTTATTAATAGCTCTTTTCGAGGTCGTTGAATCGATTAACTGCCACATGTTTCAACAGTTGGATGCATGCAGATCTGCGGAAAACCTTCCACAAAAGCGAGTTTTCACTATTTTCTGAATTTTCCTATCACCAGTGGATGTTTCATCGTTGAAAACAGACATTATTATGCACATTGGAGGTAAGTCTGGGCAATGATAAATTTACGAGAATCTTTGATTTAAAATAAGCATTTTAACCGGCTTCAGACATGTCAGATGTGTTGTAACGCGTCGGTTGATGCAAGCATGCATAGGTTGATCAGTCAGTAATGTGTACGGTATGGGCACCAGTGAATGGTACTAGTACTTTAAACGTTGGACTAATTTAGCGGGTACCCGGGTTTTTTGTAAACAAAGTATGCTTAAAATTATTACGGGGGTTTTTCCTCCATGACTCTTGAAATACTTAATTATCCTGGTGGGGTAATAGTCTGTAATTGGGAGGAAGCCTGGCATAGTAAAATTACAAAATTTAAAAAAAAATTTCCGTTAGATGTGTTATCAATAGGATGTCTCGGAATATCTAATCTAATGATGAGCTCGGAAATTAAATAAGTTAATTTAAACAAACAAATAAATAGTCTGAACAGTGAACAACAATTTTTAAAGGGCTGAAAACTTAAAAACATTGTAAAATGGACATGTCTACCTGTCATGCGTATTAAACATGCAATTTGTTAATTATGTATGTCAAATTTCCCCGACAATTTTTTAAAAGGGTACTTTTTAAATAATTTGGTTGTTTAATATTTAAAAACTCATACATTTGGGGAAAACTTGTAGTTTTCTGGTGAAAAGATAGAAAAGACAAATTGCAGTGACACCATGTGGAAATATAGGGGTGAATTAGTTCTGAAAAGTAGGGGTTACAACTTGATAGATGTATGCTCTGATTGTCCTCGGTTTACTACTCAATGAAATTTCACATGGTGTCATTATTAGTCTTTAATCAAAAATTTAAAAAGTATCTTTTATGATCTTTTAAAATTTAAATCATGAAATCATGAAATGGTTTGAAAAATAAAAATAAAACATGCTTTTTTGGGTTTTTAATTTTTTTTTCCCTGATTTTCCCTAGTTGGAAACTCCTCAATTCTTGGGGGAGGTTTATCCTGTTGAACATTCAAACATGGATTAGCTGAAAAAGGTAAATTGTGTCATATTAAAAGCCCGGGCGGGGTTAGAAATGAACAGACACAGATACTTTTTTTTTTTGTAAAAAATTTTTGTA
Organism: Zoroaster sp. YZ-2022; assembly: GCA_029582265.1. Classification (NCBI taxonomy): domain Eukaryota; kingdom Metazoa; phylum Echinodermata; class Asteroidea; order Forcipulatida; family Zoroasteridae; genus Zoroaster; species Zoroaster sp. YZ-2022. The sequence continues at coordinate 20,235 of JAQQFT010000455.1, read as the reverse complement.
TGTGTAAAACCCCTAAATTGCTGAAAAGGAAGTTAACAACGTAAATCAAAACCTTAAATAATCATCCTGAAAATGTTTTGGGTTTTTCATGTTGAAAAAAGGGGAATCGTTGTCAAAAACGGAAAAACATTAAACTTTTTTTTTTATTTTTTTTACAAGGATTTAGTACCATATACAAATTTTAATTTTTTTTTTTTATATTTATTTTTTAGAAAATGGACCCCAAAATGTAATAAATAACCCCTGAATATTTGACCGATGAAAGATTTTCTAAATTTGTTAACAATAAAAAACCACAAATATCCCGGGGGCATCCCTTTTATGTATTAAAATTACATATGTGTAAAAACAATTTTTTTTTCTTATTTTGACAATCTTTATGCATCCTTTTCCGGGTTTTGGGTTTGTGTGGCACTGCATGATGTCTAACTTTGCAGAGGATCTTTCTTTCCCGTAAATTTCCCGTACATACTATTTTAATTCGAATTACCAGTTTGCCACCTTAGGCACCCCCAGTAGCCCAATTTTCCCTTTTTATACATACATTTTGCTTTGGGCCAATTTGATTCCAGGCTTCAGTAAATTAGTAAAATTTATAAAACAGGGTACAATGTCTTTCCAAAACGCATGGGTCAATTGAACAATTGTAATATCTTGAGTGTGAAAAAATGAACAATATTATATTGCGGGGTTTCTGTAAAAAAAGGTTTGAAAATAAATCTGATGTCCGTACATCTGCAAACATTTGAATAAACCTGTCCTAAATCATGCACTATGACATTCAAGTTAATCGTCCTTTTGATAAAAATGTTCATCAGTACATCATTGTTATGATTCAAAAATTTTGAAAATATTTTCTGTGCTCACTAGGCCCCAAAATCAGTGCTGTTGTTTATAGTTATCCCCTGAACTTGTTTTGTGGGCTGGGGGACTTTTTTATCAAAACATAAGCAAATGTGATTAAACTTGCATAGCCAGGTTAATTTATGATGTTTTTTTGAAAATAAAGGGGTTTTTTTAATTTTTCGTACCCAAAATTTCATAAAAGGAAACTAGCTGATAAACAAACAGTAACATGGAAAAATTATACTCATCTCTAAAAAATTTAAAAATTTAAAATTCACAATATTGCCAAAAAATTTTTAGGGTGTGATTCCTTTTAAAAAATTTCTATTTTTTTGATGTAAAAACAAAACAACTGGAAATTAGGAAAAAAAAATTGAAATAAATGTAAGGCAGTCAAAAATACTCCCCTGACTTTTTATTGTTGTAAAACTGTACCATGAAATTCTGTAAAGGGGAAATTACAACGATGGTAAAACAAAAACCCATAAATCAATCATGGACCCCAAAGTGTAGTAAATAGGCCCCGAAAACTTGACAAAGTAATGAAAAATTTTCTGTAACAATGGAAATGTTCATTAACGTGAATGTATTTTTTAAAATACATGTACTCAACTTTTTGTATATGTACTTGATTATTACTTCTCCTTTTGGGGTTTTTTTATGTGTTGGGCTTTTTTGGGTTTTAAAACGAATATCCCCCATGATGCAGACTAGTCGCACTGTGTGATTCGTAAGCCGACCCCTAGTTTGGATGAAAAAATCGTTTATATTGAAAAATTTCGTCATTGCCCCCAATCAAACAAGCTAAAAAAATGAAATTTGGTTTTCTAAATGATTCTTTTTCCAATTAAAAAATTTAATCTATAAAAAAGAAAAAAAAAAGAAGGGTTTTGTATAATTTTTTTTTTTTTCTATAAAATGCTGGGATTTCAGTCCAAAGAAAAGGGTACCTTTCAATCCATTAGTTAAACAATTTAAATCTAAGCCCTTACCCTATTTTTTCCCTCTTGCCTTCAGATATCAGTTTATTTGGGGGTGATTTTGACATAATAAACCCCTCGTCAGTCAATGGAATTGTAATTTGGGCCCCTTACTTTTATTGTTTTTCCCCCCCCTTCCCCGTTCTTGGTTCTATGGTGCAATGATAAAAAATTTTTGAAAACAAAATGGTTTTGGGTTTATCACGGGGGCAGTATGCCTCACCAAGAACTTGGGGGAGGGGGGGACATTTTTTAAAAAAACCGATTCCAACCTCTGAAAGTCACCCATTCTGAAATGTCACTAAATCTACATCAAGCGTAAATTTTTATAAATGCAGTTGATTCTGTTTTGTTGTCAACAAGGATCATGGTTGGGTTCATTTTCACAAGTCATTTTACTTTTACATTTTAAAAGCACTAATTTCTGATTGTTTTCAAGAGGTTAAACAGGTCAACAAAATGGTTTTAATCATTTTGGGGGGTGGGACTGTGTAACCACAAAAGTCAAGTCATGAAACCCAACGAACATTTAAAAATTTAAACACCCTAAACTCTTTGATTACAATGTCTAACAATTTATGTAAAAATGGCATCTGATATTTGGGTTGTAATTCTTTTGGATGCAGCTACAGACATTTTGAATCATGTGTACAACCTTAGAAAAAGTAAATGTAAATTTTTTTTAAAATTTTTAAATTTTTTTTAAATTTTTTGCGAAAGGTAAAAAAAAGCAGTTTATAAGCATGTCCCCGGAGATGTTGGATTTACTTCCCGAACACCTATGTTTGTTAAACAAACAAAAAGGCACCTACAATGGTTTTTTATTGATTTAAACAATAAAATATTTTAACAATAAAAAAGATGATTTTTGTCAGGATTTATATGTTTAAAAACAAAGGGGTTTTTTTGGAGGTGACTCCCCCCCCTTTTTTGTGACGTCATTCAGGAAGGATTCCCCGCTGATGGAACATCGCCCCCTCGACCCCCCAAATTGCCTGTTTTACCCCGTGTGGTTTGGTTGTTTAAAAAGGCATTTTCCGGCTTTTTGGCTGCCGACCGGTGTGTTGCTGGATGCCAAAACAACTAAAGAGGGGGTACATCTGTTTCAGCTGATCCCAAATATGGCGAAAGGGCGGAAAGGGGTCAGGAAAAGGGGGCTGGTCCTGCCCGACGTCGTTTTCGCGCTATGCGTGACGCATGCTTTTTTCGGAAAACCCGGCATTGCTGCTTTTCGTGAAAACTTGCTCCCCTTGGGCCTTTTTTTACGTTGCTTTCATCGAAACTGGTTACAGGTTGGGAAACATTTTGTAAGTATTTGCGGGGGTTCATGACAACTTGACGTTTGTATACTATAGACTTATGCAAGCCAATGTGTCATTCTGTCAGGTTTGCGAGATTAATTACAAATTAATTGATTCCTTTCTTTCCCTAATATGTATTACAGTAGTCTATATATAATTCTTCATATTCTTTTTATTCTTTTTAAAAATAAAAGGGTTTTGGGGCTTGATTGGGGTTTCTTTGTCGACTCTGGATTCCTCGGTTCGGTGACGCATACCGATCAGGTACCCAGACGTAATTGGGGCCGACTCCCACTTTAAATACCCCCCTCGGACGTACGAACAGCGCCACCTTTTGTCAATGTAAAGGGGGGGCCCTTTCAAAGTCTAAATACAATCCCACTATTTTTTAACCCTTAGTTCTTGTTTATTCATTCCCACCCCAAAAATTATATTTTTTAAAAAAGCTACATTTGGACAAAATACCGGTCCCAGGTGCCTTTAAGCTCTAGTTTTCTTTTTTCTTCTCCTTCTCCGGATAGACTGTCACAAAAAACTTTTTAAACTTCACATGAATTTAAAACTTGGCATATACTTAAAACTTCCGTAGTGAAACATAATTTGTGGTCATGATTTCATCAATTCAATTCGATAAATCGTTAAAAATTTTAAAAAAAATCATATAAAGGGATCTAAAAAATCAAAAATTTCCCTATTTAGTGGGAAAAATAAGTTTATCTGGTTTAAAAAAATTGAAATATGTGACATTAGAGACAGGATATGTTTGGTTTGATTTTATTTTACAAAACCGACTTTTTGAAAAAAAAAGCCTTTTTGTGTACCCCCCAATCTGTTATTTACTACGTCCCTCTCAATCAGTGGGCGGGGCGAAAAATGGGCCGGCGGAACTAATATGGTTGTCCCCCTCTTCCGAAACGATTGTCTAAAAAAAACACATACTTAAACTTCAAAACTTGAAACTTGGCATTCGAACAAGTAGATGAAACATAATTAAAAATTAAAACAATCATATCAAGGGATCTAAAAAAATAAACCCTTATTACTCCTTAAAATTCTGTCTAATAAAAATCGTTGTTATTTTTAAAAAAAAAAAAATTTTTTAAAGTAATACTAAATCTTTTTTTTTAAAAAATCAAATTGGTTGGCTTTGAAATTTAAAATGATTGCTCCGTCAAAGTGGTAATTAAAATTACATGACATAAAAACTATTAATCACTTTTTTTGTTTTTTACATAACACAAAATTTTTACTGATACCCTGTTTTTGGGGGGGAATATTGCGGGAATATAATAAGGAAAATCGCATTGGTTTTTAAAAATAAAAAGTGCCCATTATCAAAGTGTAATTTGTGTGCCCTTTTTTCCAAAATCCACCCACAGTATGCGAAGGTTAAGTTGTCACTTGAAATTGTCTTGCCCAAATTCCCCCATCTTTATAAAATCCAGACAAAAAATCTAAATTTCACACTCATGGAGAATTAATTAAATTTCTCCATTTTACATCCTTCCTCCGATTTTTCCCTTCATTTTTTAAAAAGAAAAGATGTCTTTAGGTAATTTATGAACTTTTAAATTTAGAAATATTTTATAATATTTATCAATTTTAAAAAACATGTAGGATGAAAAGTGTAATTTTCGATTTTTTTAAAAAAAGTACAAAGATGGGAAGGACTTTAGGAAAAAATCATTTCTTGTTTTTTTCTTTTGTTTCTGAAATTCTAAATCATCAAAATCAAGGGCCATGTTTTGCTTGATTGTTTTTTGATGTACGCTTTTTATGGGCAAATAATTGCCTGGCATGAGGCCAGCTTCAAGTCCTCAGGTTTGGTGTTGAGTTACTATATGTTGTTGGTTTTGATGTTCAAATTTTCATAAAAAAATCTCCTTTTTTCCTCATATAAGTAACAAGAAGAAAGATATTTTGGGAATTTCATGGTGTGGTTACCAAAAACTAAATCAAAAAAAAATTCCCATCTTGCTAAGTGTTTTAAGGTTGGGTAATTGAATTTTGGCTATACATGTGTTTCCTCAAAATTTGTCCAACAGCTGGAAAATTCCGCTAAACCTTGCGTGAATGTTTCGAAAGCAGAATATAGTATGCAGTGGCATGAAATTGAGCCTTGAAATTGATTAATATATTTTGTTTAAACGTTAACTCGTTTATTTGTAAATTAAAAAAAAACAAACCCGGGGATTGAACATCAACATAAAGGGAAAAAAATTAAATCTAAAACTGACAGTACATGTAAACGGTTAAAAATGATAAAAACTGGGATAAAACAATAATTTTTCAAAAAATTTTTTTAAAAATAAATTTTAAAGATCTAAATTTAATTGATTGTTGGGGTTCAAATATATTACCAGGCCTACTATCAAAATTGTTTCTTTACCAATCCAAGACTAAATGGAAAATACTCAAATTTTTTGTTGTATTTTCACTGGTATTCTTGTCCTTCAACCAACATTACGTGCATCATGACCATAGAAAGACCTGTCATGTCAATAATGCTAAACTGATGACAACAAAAAATTGCAATAATCATTACTTCAACAAAATGTTAAACAACATGTTTTCCCGGGTTAAACCCAATTTTCTAAAACGCATGTGCAAATTTAACTTAACCATTTGAATTCTTTGGTTTTTTCTTTGAAAACAATAAATTTTTACTCAATAAGGGCAATAAATATTACAACGTCATTTTTACATTCATGTCGGAAATTTTAAATTAAAGAACTGCCCCAGGTGTCTTTTTTTTCATTAACAAATCTTACTGAAAAAATGTTTTTTATGTAGCGGCCCCGTCTTGCAGATGGTGATGGTAGGCCCTAAAAAAAAATGTTTGAGACGGTTGATGGTGGTTTTGGTACAACATGTAGGGTTTATTCAAGAAATAAAAAAACCCGAAACCCAAGACAGAAGATTCTAATAGTCTTAAATTTCCTATCCGGTACAAATACAATTTATAATGAAAAATAAAAATCTTTTTTTAAAAATTATAAATGAAAATTGGAAGGTTTTGGCAATGGTTAATACTCCTTTTGGGGCATGACATTAGATATGGCGAAGCCGCCTTCACAAAAGGGAAATCAAAAAATTTATTCTTCAAGATGTAAAAATCTTATTTGGGGCAGTAGAGATAAAAAAAACATCTAGTCTTTACTATTAAATGAAAATAATACAAAAAAAACCCCCATACCTTTACTCCAAATCAACCCAACTCTCGTGAGTGTAAGTCTTACTACATATCATGTACAATCCCCAAACATGGCCACAACAACGTTTCCCACAAACACAATCAGTATTATATTGCTTCTTTCCCTATTTCTTAACGCCTAACAACGTGTACAAAATATGACAATTTGGGGCATCGTGGATCTACAAACCCCAAAACCCTCCAAATAAATGTAAAAATGTCCAAACCCCCCAAAAACATAATGAAGGACTCCCCGAACCCCTCGGTAAAAAATAAGTTCCCCCCCAAAAGGTGACAAAATAGTGTTTTTATTTTTTTTTGGGCTCAAAGCAACACAACTCTAGTCAATGAGGCTCATGGGAAAAAGGGCCTACCGATACTTTTTCCCTTTGGCCGGATCACTAAAAATCATCCGCCAATAAATAATGTAAAAAAACATGAATTTGGGTTTAATCACTAAAATTCCCCTTTCCCATTCGAGACAAACAAAATTTAAAATAGGCATAAAATTAGATCACAAAAATATGTTTAACACAAATTCTGGGGTCTTGACCTACTTTCTTCTGTGGAATAAGTTGCCCGTCATGCCATGATAAGTATATACAAGTTTAAAGGGGGTAGTCATAACTAAAAATAATCCGTTCCATTACATTTACAAACAATCTGATAAAAAGAACTGGTATTTTTTTGAAAAAAAGTTACATTTTGACCACATTGGTTGATCACTAAAAACAATTTGGGGTTAAAAATTTCATTATATTTAAACAATTTTTCCCCTTCCTCTGTTGCAATGCAAGGCCAACCGGCCCTTGAAGTAAGAAGTGATAGACTGGGGAATTAAATGTGCATTTAGTCAAAAAAGTTGCACAAGACTTTGCCCAATTTCCCCACTTCCACATGGTAACATTAAATACCCAACCCTTGTTCTAAGTCATTGAAGTTTAAGGGTACCTACAGGGTCCTCATAGTACAACGATGGATTGTGGAAACTTTTTCAGTATGAAAGATGTCCAAAAACATAAATCTTCTGAAATTAAAAAAAAATTAAAAACAAACACATATAAATATGTAAAAAAATTCTACCTCATGGGGTGGATTTCAACTATGAAATCCGATAACATTAAAACAATATTTAAGTCTGCATTTGTTTAAGAAGCATGTTGAGAGTGTCTCAAACTAAATTTCCCTGATCCATTTGAGAATTTCCAAAATATAACATGAATACATGTCAGTTTTCCGGGCACTTTCCCCAAAGGGGGAATCTTTAAAATTTTCCCCCGACTTTTGAGATGTTCCTGCGGATGTTCCTGTCCAACCTTGAACAGATGATTAAAATTATCTTTGAATATTTCAAACACAGATACAGTGCAGGGCATGTAACTTCCAAAAATTCATCAACCTACATGTAAAACTTTGTACATGTACTGGGATTAAACAACTTTTACAGTTGTAGTGTTCTTTCTGATTGTTACCCAAAACAGTAATAGACTACATGTACCGGTGCTCAAACTTCACTACATTGCTTTTCCACCAAGTCCTACAATTATTTTGACTTTGGACAATTTACAATTTTGTAGAACAAAAAATAAAGTTTTTAAATTGCATTTATCTCTAAAATAAAGCTGAAGTAAAGAAGATAAAGGGAATCTCAAACACCTGGAGACTTTTGTTTACAGTATGTTGGATGGACTCTGTTTTATACAATAAGCGGTATTGTGGAGTGAACATGAGGGAAACGCTTTAAATTTTTAACTGTTTACAAATAAAACAAATTTCTAAAACCCCAATATTTACATATCAAAAATGTTCAATTAATGCTAATTGAATGATCAATAAACAATACATCAGAATAAATGGTATTGTACACAACTTTGTTATCAGTTATACTAACGAACAATATGGATCATCAAATGTGTACATTTCATTGGCAATGTCCTCCTATAAAATTATTGAACTGAAGGTGGTGTAAAACCCCAAATCATCGTGCGTACTCAAAGCATTTGGTCATCATTCAAGTTTTTTCGTACAAATTCCCTCTCCCAAAAAAATGAATAAGCATGGGTGTTTTTTCTATCAATTTAGTTTGTTTGTTCATTGGTGGTGTTCACACTATACATTCCCCGTTTTCCCTTTAATACGTCTGTCTGAAATATATATCACCAAACTCTAGCAGATCTGTTAATATAATTATAGTCCATAATTTATTACAGCACTATTTAGCATCACATTTCTCCAAAATTTCCACTTTCAGTTACATATGTCATAGTTTCCTTCATCATCATCTCTTGATACATATACATCCTTCAATTACATTAAATAACCATTTTTTCTTCTTCAAATAAGGTACCTTTTGGGGATTATCCTAAAAAATAACAATTCTGAAAAACAAGTTTAACTATTAACAAAAAAATTTAAAATTAACCTAAACATTTTTAAAAGTTTTTCTCACAAATTTTCCTTGAAAAATTTTATCGTAAATACATCTTCAAAAATTTTGTTTGGGCCCTTTTAAGGTTACTCAATACAAATAATGTGTTGTCCTTTCTTTTCTCCAAAAAACCCCCCTTTGTAATTTTTGAGATTGGTTTTTTTATGTTTCTTAAACTGGTTTTTGCAACAACCCAAACTCAACCAGGCATTGCTTTGGTAAAAATGCTTTTGGGACGTCTATTTATACTGTCATCTTGTACAAAAGGGGGATTGAAAAACAAAAAACCCCCTTATTTTTTTTTTAAAAGGGCACCCAAAATGTCATGGGTAAAAAGGGCTACTGCAGCATAGTCAAATTCTGTTTGACAACAAAATGTGTTTTCAATTCAAACCAATTCAACACTTGAGTGTTGAATAAAACATTCACAAATACATGTCAAATAAATAAGTGATTCAGACTTTTCCTTTTTTAAAAATAAAAAATTTAAGGGGCTCTGTTAATAAAACTTGACTACTTAATGCATTGTTTGGGAAATGTTCTTTTTAAATTTTAATATTATTTGAAAAATTAAACCCTTGTATATAAAATTTTTTCACTTATTGAAAAATTTTATCAAAAATATACTACATATTTAAAAAGAATTTTTCTTAGTTATTAAGTTTAATAAAATACAAAGCTGTACTTAATACTGGTAATAAAACCCACAATACATACATGAACATACATGTACGTTTATTATATAAACCCCCAACCCCCCCCCTTTAAATCAAATGTACCTCAGGGGTTACAATACATGAATTTCATTCTAAAATACCATCCCGGTTTTACACACACTGTATTATTTGTACATTCTATTCCTGCATATTTTCCCCAAAAAATAAAAACGTTATCAAATTTTCCCAACAAGTATTCATTTTTTTGTGTTAAAAAATCCCCCAAAAACCCCGATCCTCATATAAATTAGCATTATCAGGTTTTTTTCAACATGTGTTATCAAGTCTTTTACATACACAAAATGTGTCAGTCATTTTTAATGTTCACCCGCCAGACTCCAGAATAATGGTTTTTTTCCATTCTGACATATATCAAAACTTATGTGCAAAATTCCCCTCGGGCCGGGAGTCTTGTCTTGGTGTGTTTGAGAACTGAATGCGTACATTTATCAACATCACTGCGCAGAACCTGTTTTACATGGGGTTTTGGGATCATATGATGATTTGGGACAATATTACATGGGTCATACATATATAAAAACTAAAAATCAGCAACCACATGTAGCAAAACCGGTCTTCATGGGGTTCTGCGACCGTTGATACAATTGACATGGGGTATAATTAGGTGACACATTTCGTCCAAAAAGACTTCTGATGTTTCTCATTCTTACATCCCCCCACCCCCAAAACACGTTTGTAAATGGGTTTAAACCCGGACTTTTTTGTTTCCATTATTTTCACTATTATTTCCTACCTTTCTTTTTCTGGGGTTTTTCTATATTTATTTTTATCATAACTCTGTTTTTCCCGCATATTCTAGATTCTGTTTATAGTTCCATTTGCCTGGTTATTAAATTCTTGTTTCATTATTAACATTCTGGATCTGTGGTTTTTAAATACCCTTTCTCTGGTAATTTTTTTTCAAAATTTTATCAAAATTAACTTTTTCCCCAACTCCCAGGCATTTTACTAAAAAAATAAAAAAACCTTAAATCCTCCAACTGGCTTTGTTGTCTGGGGGGTTGGGGTTTAAATTTAAAAGTTTTAAACCCATCTAGTAGGCTAACAGCACATATTCAATAATCACACACCCAAAAAAAACTAAACTGTTTTTTTAAATTTAAATGTTAACATGTGTTAAAAATAATTCTAATAGCTTCATGGTAACTGTAATACGTTTGTTTACTTAGTCCCATTATCTTCCCCCTGGCAAAACGATCAATTAATGACCATTCTCAGTTGTGCATCTTTAAAATTGCTTATATCCTTTCCCCCATTACTTTCTCAATCTTTAATATTTATAAATATTCTCTTTAAAACTCCCCTAACTATAAACTACTACTCATCTTTAATTTCAGTTACCCGTTTTTTTTAGTTATCAAAAATCTTGAATCTTAAAAGGTGCCGATAAAAAACAACAACTACTACCCATAAATGTGAAAATTTTATGGAAAACCATACTCTAAATTCTGTCTGCAATTTTAAACATGAACTGTTTTTCCCCACCCCTTGCCCTACACTGCCTCCACCCTGACTTTGCTGTTGTATGTTTTAAATTATTTTAAAATGTCTTTTGGATGGGAAAAACTTGAAATTATCCATACTAACTTTACAAGGTCAGCCTCAATCCCTGTTTCTGTCAAACATTGAAAACTGATTAATAATTTTTACTTTGACATTTCAAGTCCCGAACATGAGCTGACAAGGCATTATCAATATAATAGTTGTACCCTTGATTATTCGATCAAGTATAACTGAATCATCAATTCCCTCTGCAAGTTTATCCAAAAAAATTTCTATCTTTTAAAAAAACAACCTTAAAGATGTTTCAAACTCAATGCCCCGACCTCTGCAAAAGTACGTTCTAACAAAAAAACCTTTACATGTAGTCATACCTTATTTATGAAAATACATGCCCTCAATTCAAAAAACTGTTTTCAGTACATTTCTTTCCCAAAATGTTCTTCCTTTTTTTTAACAAATTTTAAGGATGATGCTGAGATTCTTCTTAGTTTTTGATCAACGTTCTTATTTTCAAATATTTCATTATATGTGGACAAGATTATCAACAACATCTCTTTCACATATTCCCAAAAACTCCCTTTACAAGCCATCAGATACATCAATATTTTTTTTTCAACATAACTCGGCAACACCTAACCTGACCTACTTAAAAAACATGTAAAAAATTTGGTTGGGGGTTTTCTCTGTTTTAATTTACCCCTTCATCTCCCAAAACTTTAGCTTCAAATACAGAATCTGGACATTTCTTGTATTCTTTGTAGTTATTTTATCCTTTTTTCTTTGAGGATAAAAATGAAAACTCTGAATCTTCTCCCCCCCACAACCTTTGTATGTTGTTTTTCTTCAAGTTCCCCCTTTGTTTATCCAATTTATTTAAAATTTCTTAAACTTCAAATTTTGCCTTAAAATTTCATTTAACTAACTTTCTTAATGTCATATAAACTAGATTCTTTGAATTGTGATGCAAGGTTTTCCCCTTTGGGGTAGTTGATAAAAATCACCAACTGTCCCCCACTCCCAAAAGCCTCTGACTTCGTGTTTTTAATTTGCCTTAATCTTAGTGTAACCGCATTTTTTTATCGACCATAGAAATCGTCAATAATCAATATTTTAATTGTCAATTTATTACGCGGTGTTTTTTTCTTCCCAAGGGGGTATAAGGTACATATTAGTAGTAATTATTGCTATTATTGTTTGTCCCTTGATATTATATGCAGCTAAACCCGTAGGTGCTGTCCCCAATTACAAACATCATCAGGTTTGACTCATTCTTAGAAACTCAACCTTTTAAATCATTTTAAACAAATGTGATTTTCCCGCCTCTCCTCCCGTTATAAACTAAATGGTTCAGGATTCTTCCCAAATTTTTTCAGACACCATTCTAATCTTTTGTCTTTACTCTGCTTCCCTTCAATGACCTCATTAAGCTGTGACTTCCTGTCTTGAATTTTGGCTCACGATTTCAATGCTTAACCTATCTTCTTTCTTATCTATTAAGTCTGGGAAAAACAATCATCTTCATTCTCATCACTATTTGACTCTTTGCATCTCGACATTCATCTCTGTCTCCAGTCTCTAAATTAAAACCCATCCTTCCGGGACCAAACTTTGCCAAATTCCCCCAACATCATCCCTTGACTCGATTTTGCTTAAACTTCGGGTTCTTTCTACAACAAACTTAACAGATACTATATTACCTTATCAATTTCACACTTCGGGGTTTAACATTCTTCATGTTTCAAAATTCGCGGTTTCAAATGAGCATCAATACGATGTGGCAAAAACAGTTTATATCTGTATAGTATTTCTCAAATTTGTTTCGAAAATCGGGGCTTTTTAACTGCATCATCCGTTCTTGTACCTTTTGTTTTGTCCTAAACCATTTTTAATTGATAAACATGTTTATATGTTTTCCCTGTAAAACCCTTAATCTTCAGATGACTATTTTATATTTGAGCAAAAAAGTAGGAAACATTCATCAAAATCATCTGTTTTGGGGCCCTTTCTTTATATCCTAAACGACCTCATACACTGTCATCATCGTTTTTCTGAATCAATCTCAGTGGCAAAATCATCCCGAGGTTCTCTCCCCGGGATAAACTCAACTTTCCTCTCCTTCCTTCAACCAAAAATTTCACACTCCAAAAACCTCTTGTGTAAATTTTTCTATTTTTTAAATACCTTGTCAATTTTTTTTCTCCCTTTTATGAAACTTTTGTTTTCAGTGACTCACTTTGAGCTTTACTTAAAAAAAACCCATCTCATGTTCAGCCGACTATATGATACAACATATGCTACTCCAAAAAATCTGTTTTACTCGGACAAAAACACAATCGACAATGAACTCACTGATAAATTTGTCCACTAACTCTCTTTTATTTAAAGAACGGGGCATCCCAATAAAAAATGTTTCCAAAGACGGGAAAATTCCCACGGGACCCCCCATAAACAAATGGGATCTTGCCCAACAAACACGGCACCTTGCCCAAAATTTAAGATTTGTAATGGGCTGATCAGCCCCCCGGCAGCTTGCCAACAAGTCAGAACCGGCAGTTTCCAACAAAAAAAATACAGTGAATAATTTTGACAATTAAGTCAACTACTTTTTGGAAATGCATTTCGTTTCCCACCCTTGTCCCCGCGGCTGGAATACCCCCGTTGACATGGGGAGCTGAAACAGTTACAATTTTCGGTTTTCTTTGGGAAAAATTCAAAATGAGGCAGCGCGTCCTTGTCCAAAAAAGCCTGGAGCTTTTGAACCATGGGGGAAAGGGAAACATTTTTTCCCTTTCCTCCATTTGGGAACCTTTCAAATTGGGTTTAGGGGTGGGGGGGGTTGATGATCCCTTTAAAAAAGCTCCGAAAAGAAATAACCGGCGCCCGATCACAGTTTTCCTGAACATTTTTGGGCACTAATTGGTTAAACTGCCCACCTTTGGATAAAAGCAAAGCGCCCACCCCAAAAGGGCCCGGACCCGAATTGGGCAGCTTCCCCCCCAGCCGGAGAGAAAGCCTTTCCACGCAAGACCGGGAATCGAAATTTTAAAACCCCCCAGATACAAACGGAACCAAGTGAGGGGGAGGGTTTTGATTGTATGGCCGATAAAGCATTCAATCGTAAAGGGGATAAAATGAATTATACTGGACAAAAACCAATCGACAATGAACTCACTGATGACTTTGTCGCAGCTAACTCTTTTTTTTAAAGAACTGGGCATCTCCGAATCAAAATTTTCCCAAAAAGGGGGGCACCGCCCCGGGGACCACCCATAAAACAAATAGGGCATGTTTCCCCCAAAAAACCGGGCCTTCCCCCAAAATTTAAGACTTGTAATGGGATGACCCCCAAGCTTGCCAAAAGTCGGAACCGGGAAACTTCCCAACAAATAAAATACAGTGAATTTATTGAAAATTTAAGCAAATTACATTTTATAAATCACTGTTCGATTCCCCCCTTGCCCCGGGGCGGGAATGCCCGTTGGACTATCGGGAGCTGAAACTATGTTTAAATTTTTCGGCCTTTTTGGAAAAATTCCCAAAAAATGAGGCGTGCGCCCTGCCCCATGAATAACGAAAAAGGGCCCCAAAACGCGCCCCATGGGAGAAAGGACCGCACGCCCCAATGCTTAAACCCCCCAGTACTTTAATTAACAAAATAACCAGTAATGCGGTCAGAAGATTTTTCCTGAAAAATTTCCCCCCAAAAATTTGGGGAAAAAGATCCCCCATCATCCCGAACAAATAAAAAAGGGACCACAAATTGTAGGGGGTTTTAAAACCGCCCCCCCAAATCGGCCCGATTTTACGCGCCCATTTGGTAAACCCCTTTCTTTTCCATTTTTGGGAAAAAAGCCCCAAAAAAACGCCCTGGGAAGGATGTACCCCCAATTGACCCCCGGAAACCGAGCACGCTTCCTCCATAAAATCGAAAACTTTCCCGGGATCAAAAGGCTCAGGGACATGGTCATTGCCCCAAATTTGGACAATAATAAGCGGGGGGGGCCCCGAAAGGGAAGCCCCGACAACAAACCATAAGATCGCTGACCCGGGCCCCCGCCTTTACCGTTCCCGCACTGGGGGTCCCCGAAAATGCTGAGCACGGCGTATAGAACCTACAATCAAACGTCACCTCCCCAAATTAAAGAAAACAAAAACAAATTGTTACCTTTAACCCGGTGCATAGTCATGCTCAATGCACGCATACCTGACCATGGACTATTCCCCCGCGGGATTACGAACCGAGTCCTCAAAATTACCCAAAAAGCTCCCTTGGCATTCAGGGTAACCCCCCTTCTTTTTTACTCAGAATTTCAACGACGCGACGCTAAGACATGATTTTGAAGTTTTTTAAGAAAGTTCGGAGATTGCATGGCAAGATGGCCCATACAACGAAAAAACCAAAAATTCCCGGGGATGTGGGTCGGGTTTAAAAAGTTTTTTGGATAAATTTGAAAAGCCAGACCGGGCGAAAAAATAAATGCGCCGATAGCGTTTGGGAAAAACCGGGGAAAAATGCCCAATAGCAAAAAGGTTAAACCCTGGTAAAACAACGCCTTCGGGGCGAAAAAAGTCCGAACGGCATCCGAACCCCAGCGATTTCTTAATGCCACCCCGAAACCCCAAAAAACGCTGTTGTGGCTGCCCAATGAAATGAATGCGCCCAAAACGTCCCCCACCTACACCAGAAAAACCCAAATCCTTCCTCAACACTGCTTAAATTGAAATCTAGTAAAACCCATAAAAATGACAGAAAATGGACTTGACAAGCAATCAGCAACAAAACCCAAAATTTAACAGGGCAAATAAAAGTGTTTTTGGGACTGCCCAACGAATGGCCTGGGGGGTTATCCGTCTTCTAAAGGGGAAGTTAACAAGAACCATCCGCAGGCGTACCCTTGTCGGAATTGCACCCCAAAACCCCCAAAAAGTGAATCCTCCAATAGTTCCTCGATTGGCACCCAAATTTCCCTCAAACAAAAACCCAAAAAAAATGCACCTAAAAAAGCCCCCGAAAAAAAAACCCTTTTGTAAAAACATGTGGGAGAACCCAAAATATGTAAAGACTGAGCCCAAAAAGGCAGGGTCATCCCCGTTCGGCCCCTACACCTTCAACAATTTCCCAAACCCAAAAATCTTGAGGTGGATCGGGGAAACCCATTACCTTATAATAAAAACCCACCCCAAAACATAAGTCGAAATCTGCAGGGCCAACCTTTTCAATAAAACCCAAAACCGAATTCCCGGATGTCTCCAGGAAATTCAGTCAAACCCCTTCCAAAATTGACAAAACGCCTTCCACCCTGTTTGGTAGGTTTTGGTATTACGGAAAGCATGATAAACCCGTTCCACCTCACCTTTTAAAAACATGCTTAGTTGCACCGGATTGGGTCGGTGGAACCCGCCCCGGGCCAACGCCCTGAAACGGTCGACCAACCGGACGTGAATCTAAATTATTTGCCCCCCGGGAAATGGGTTAAAACACAATATTGGCAAACTGACCACAAAAATTCGAACCAACTGCAAATCTGATCACAACTGAACTCGTTTTGATAATATAACCAACCTGTTATTTTTCAAACAAACTTTCCGGTTTGCCAAAAATTACCCCAACAATGCACGGAAACCCTAATGGGTAAAATAAACAATGGATGGGGGGTTTCCCCAAAATGGGGGCCCCCTGCCCTGGAACCATTTTCCACCGAAACCCCAAAACCTATGCTTGCAGCGTCGTGAAAAAACTCGAGAACCCATTGTCACATGACAAATTGTGCCGAAAAGGGGAAACCGAAAAAGGTCAAGAAATTCCAACCGTTAACGGTCGGTTTGCCCCCGGCCCAAATGGGACCTTTTGCGACCCCGCACCCCGGTTATGCGTGAGACGCCTGTGAACGCTCGCCCAGGCGCTGGCCCGGCAAACAAAATTGAGGCCCAAAATTGAATCTCCTTTTTGTTGCCCTTTTCTTTGTGCAAGGTTGATTTATCTGGCAGAGCCTGAACTTTTAAAACGGGCACCCCACGCCCAACGGTCTTTCAAACCCCGAAAACAAAAATTGACTGGGACTTTTGGTTTTTTACCCCAATCGGGACCCCCCAAAAATGAACAGACCCCCTTTTAAAAGACTGCAGGATGGAACCGCAAGGCCGAGGAACCCCCAAAAAGAAATCATCCAGATAATGAGTAACAAGCTCCCATTGTGCAACCCGACGCACCTTTAAAATCAAAAAACGTACTAAATGACTCAAAAGGAAAAGAAAAAAAGACAACCCATTGCGCACTTTTCAAATAAAAAGTTCCATTGAACTGAAAAACCAACAGCCATAATAAGGGGGAACTGGAAGTAACCAAAGGGACGATATCCCATTTTTTCCATCCGGCCCAGGACCCCCCCCATAACCGTCCCCTGCCTTATCAAATGATGCGTAATGAACTATGGTCCTTATCAATAAAATCATTAATAGAAACACCACATGGGAAAAGACAAATGAATTAACCGAAAGGAGTTCGGTTAGTGGGAAATAAACCAATCGGGGAACATTGGAAAATTTAAAGGGGGCATCGAAAGGCCCCCCATCCTACCCCAAAACCCAAATTTTTTTTTTAACCTTTTCCCCCACCCCAAAAGGGCGCTGTGCAGCCGAGGGGAAAAACGCGGGCCACCCGGGGCCCCTTTAAAAAAATTTTTCCCCGAAAAACCCCCGGGGGCGCGGTTTTTCTGGAATTTAAAAGCCAACGTCGCAGAACTCAAAATTCTAAAAAAAAAACCCGTGAACTTGCTCGCATGCGCCCCCCGGGCGCCCCCTTTTCAAAACCGGGGTACTGGCTGTTGCTGTTGGGGCCCCCGGGGTGCCCCGCCTTGAGAGGGGGGTTACGCACAGCAGACTGGGCTCTGATTTGGTCTAAAGTTTGGTTTAACCCCCAAATTTGGGTTTAAACCTGGTGGAGGGCGCATCGTTTACCCCGGAAACTTACAAAATTTTCAACGCCCCCTTTTTCCGTGTTATACCCGCAAAAATGGGTTTAAACCGGAAGGTTAGGTAATTGTTACCTGGGTTTTGCCTACCAAAAAACCCCCCAAAATTCATGTCCTGCCTGCACTGGGGGTTAACCCATGGGCAGCGATAGTCCCCACAACGATAACTTGCCCAAGAACGAGCCGGATTGGGTTTTTGGCGCAGACAAACTTCGTCATGGAACCCCAAACCAGCCCCCGGTTCGTCCCCTCCTGACCGTTTTAATACTTCAGGGTCTACAGCGGCGGGTACCTAAACGGCCATGAATGAATGAAAACCTATCCTTTTTTGATAAATGATTTTTTTTTTTGCGCAGATGGGGGGAAAAAACCCCCTTATCCCCCTCAACTGCCAGGCAAAGACCCCCAGTCTGCATGAGTCAATCAAAACGATTGCCCCGGGGCAAACCGCAAAATCAAATTTCCCCCTCTTCTCTTTCAGCCAAAGGAACATGCGCATCAATTCTACAACCATACACTGGTGGGGGGGGGATGCCCCTGAAAAATGAACTTGAAATGGGAAAAAGGAACGCTGAGGCCAATTCCCCCACGACCGACGGGGGATCCCTTGAGGGGCGGCCATGTGCGGGGCCTGCGCGCCGGTGCGGCGACAAAAAACCGACCCATTATTAATATTATGAGACGCCCCCACCCCCCCGCATTACAAAGGGCCCAAAAAACCCACACCCCACGCAGCACTAGTACGGCCTTTTAAAAGTCCCGCCGATGCAGTCGAATTGACTGGCATAACGTTACCCCCCCTCGATGTTCTGAAAAAAACGGTTGGGCAAGATGGGGCCACCCCCAAAGGATGGGGTGGGGAGGCCACCGGTGTCGGGATGGTCGGTGGTAATTGTTTGGGCCACATGAGGCCCCAACCTCCCGTGTCGCCCCTGCCCCTGCCAAAGTGTCCGGCTCTGGGCGTCCCCCATTGCGTCCCCCCGCGGCATGGGAAAGAAAACGGGGGCCCGGGTTGCCCATGCTGCAGGCCCCGTCACCGACATGCCGTACGCCAAGCCGCCCGGGGCCGTGAGGGCCGCCGCCTTTACCCTGGGGCCCCCCTCCCCGACCTCGCCGGGTCCCGCAACACCGCCCGTTCGGCGACTGAACCGAGCTGGGCGACAATCTGCCGCTTTCATTAACGTGTCCCCCGTACAAAGTTAACAGGGTTTGGCCTGTCCCCCGAGGGGCGGCGTCCGAATAGCTCTAACGAATCAAAAATAATAGCGTGATCAGATGAATAAAAAATTTAACTGCTTGCGGGTCAATGGCAAAAAACAAAAGTTAAAAAGTTACGAGATAAAATCCCCAAAATCATACGAAATTCCCTGCACAGATAAAAAGTGACGCTGACCTAATTTTGAAGAAAACAGGATGATTTAAAATTTAAATAAAATTAGGTTTTTTTTATTTGATGTGTAAACCGGTAACGAAAAATTTATGATTCAATGGAATGCAACGAAAATGAAAAACACAACTTGGCGCCCGATCAAAAGTTTTCCTGAACATCTTTTGGGGAGCCTTTGGTTGAAACTGACCACCATAGCGATAAAAACAAAAACGCTGGCCCCTGAAAAGGCCCCGACCCGTTTGGGGAGCTTGCCTCCCACCTGGCCAGAGCAAGCCCCGTTCGCTTACGCAAAACCTGGGAAACTAATTTGCAAAAAGGGGCCCCCCGATACAAAAGGGAAAGGGATGGGGGCGCCCTATTGATGTGTTGAATAAGCATTCAATCGTGAAGGCGATAAAAAGAAATATCGATATTAATCAAATGATTTATTTTCAACAGACTGGGAGACCTGTACCAGTGATACTACTCGAAATGCAACCAGTAATGGGGTATCGAAACACGAACAGGAGGGTTTGGGAAACTTTTATTTAAACTCATGTTTTAGGGAAAAGGGGATGAACAAGTTTAAAAGTTCCCTTTCCTAAATTCAACAATGATTTGAGGGGATAAAAATATCCAAAAAAAATACATGTAAAATTATCATGTACTTGGGAAGATGAATGACAGTACCCACTTACCGGTACAGTCAGGATTGTATTTCATGTACATGTAAACAGCAATTCTTTTTTAATGAGAAATGGACCACCCAAAAAACTTTATTAAAATAATTTGTTAAAACGAGGGAAACAGAGACCAACCAAGGGTTTTGACAATTCAGCGGGTAAAAACAAATTAAAACTGTATTTTATTCAAAGGGTGGGGTCCAGGGGGAAGCGCAGTCTACAAT
>JAQQFT010000454.1:0-26241 GCA_029582265.1 Zoroaster sp. YZ-2022 | reverse complement strand
GGTGTACTGGTCTCGTTGGGCATTCATTGGTTGGAAGGGCCCAACGCAGTTGGACAGAAAATGGCTATAGCTGCAGCACTGGATGGTAACAGGGGGTATCGTAACCCAGTTGCCAATCAAATGCGGCTCAATACTTTCAGACTTTTGTAATTTTTGTTTAAATCCTTGGCGTATTGCCAACGGACTATATTTGAACCCCGCCCTAAAAGAGGTCTTGGTTCTAATTTTCTTTTTAAACTTTTTTTCTTAAGAAATTTTTTTATAAACAGGAAACATAGTGTTTAAATTACAAGGCCTTTTGTTTTTGCCCAGCCTTTTTCTCCCCCCTACTTTTTTTTTAAATTAGGTGTTAATCTTCCTGTTACTTGGTAAAGGAAGATGCCCTGTTGCATCTTTGTTTTTAATTAAGTGTGAGTTCCCTTTTTTACCCCCCGGGTTTTTTCCTTGGTGCTGTGTTGGTGTAGCCCCTTAACCCTTGGGACCTTCCCAGTTGGGGTAGGTAAATCACTGTAATTTTATCCCCGGTTACACAGTGACCAATCAGTTTTGGGGAGCCTTTGTGAATTTTAAATTGCCCAAAAAGGGGTCTGGCTTGACCGTGATCGGGGCTTGGGGGGGGGTGTTTCCCCAAGTTTGGCTACCAAACATTCTCTCCCAGCGATCGTCCTGATCACGGCAGCTCTGTCATCTATTTTTTAGAGGTTTCCGACCTGAAATTTACTTCATTTCACATAATTTACTCTACGATTTGGGCTTTTTTAATGGGTGGTTTAAAGTTGTTAAATTACCTTATGTTTTAATGTGCTTCCATAAAGTTTTTATCTTTTTTTTATTTTGTTCAAACTTAACTTTTTGGGTTTAAAGTTTGAGTCTGTTTTAGTTTTATGAGTATCTTGCATATTTTCTTATTCACTGTTTTTTATGTTTTGAAATATTTTCCAACAAAGTAAAACTGCTGTCTTATGAAAAAAATTTTGATATTAGAATATTTATTTTTGGAAAAGGGGTTCTAATTTATTTTATTATTATTTCCTTTTTATATGATTCTATTTTAACGTTCAATGTACAAAAAACTTGGACACAAACTGTTGTCTTGTAATAGGTTTTGGAGGACAGATATTTAACTCTATGAAAATGTTTCAAATTTTTATTTAAATTTTAAATTTTTATTTAAGTATTTCTTTGCTCTTTGTTTAATTTTGCTCCAAATTTAAAAGAAAAAGTTGGTTTTTATGATAAATTTTTAGGTTGGCAAGTTTGATGTTCGATAGTTTACTGGCTTGTCTCAAGTGAGACAATTTTTTTTGACTTAATTTTTTTCTAAAAAAAGGGTTTTCTCATTTAATTTATTTTATCCCCCAATGTGGTGGTTTTAGAATTTTATCCCTACATTTTTTAGGTTTTTAAATTATGTAAATGGCATCCCCAAACCTTTAAAAACTCATCTGGGACAACCCCCAGTATAGTGCACGTTGTTAAAAGATTGGGGGGACCCCAACCCCCTATATACCCCCAGTCCCCGAATTCATCAATGCAACATTATCATCTGAAACCCGGTATCAACCAAAAATTCACACGTTTTGGGACCCCTTTTTTCAAGTTTTCCGCCCTTCAAGATTTTTCAAGATCGCCCGGGAGGACGCGTTAAAATTTTCCCAGTATTTGGCCCCTTTTAACTTTTTATTAATTAAATTGGACCCTGATTATTGTATAATTTTTTTTTTCCTATTATTTCTTTCTTCAAATATTTCGTACAGATAAAAAACCCTATTTTCGAGACCAATTTTAATTTTCCTACGGGGTTTTTTAACTCAAAATTGTTTAATGTTTGTTCCCCCTTTTTTTGGGGAGAACTACATTTGCACTCATCCTGTTATGAAAAATGTTGGTTTCAAACCCCCCATTTTAAAACCAATTAATATCTTTAAATGAATTTTTTTCCATCTTAATGCAAGAGCTTTTTTTTCCCACCCCTTTCCTCCCATTGTAAAATTACTTAAGTAACACCCAAACAAAAAAAAATTTGTATCAAATGAATTTTGAAATAACCAATCAGAAAATGGGTCTATTTTTGGTTTTTGGCAGCCACTTTTTTTGGACGTATATAACCAAAGTTTGTTTGACATCGTTTCGAAAATTGCCCTTAGATACCACCAAAAGTCAAACTTTTTTTTCTGAACATTTTGTCCCAAAGGCCAATTTTTTGGAAAAGGCGGACATTTGGGTTTTTGGTTTTCGCGAAATGCTGACATTTTGGAAGGTCACCCGCTCATTTTATTCAGCACTTTCCGTAGAAACCCCCTTTAAAAACATTGTCCCCAAATATTTTATATCACGGACGTATCGTTTTTCACCATAGAGTATTATGCCTCTACTAAAAGAAGGCCAGTAGTAAAACATTGGATTTCAGAACCTTTTCTTTTTAAATCAAATAAAAATAAATCCCAAAATTAAAAACTTAATTTGGTATTTGTTTACGAAAAAATATTGAATTCAAAAAAAACTGATTTTTCTGATAAAATTTGGTTTTTTCACTTTTCAAAATCTCAAAAAAATAAAAATTTAAAAAGGGTTTATACCATCATCAATTCACATGAAACTGAAAAATCGGGGGGTTTAAATGTCACAAACCCCTTGAAAAACGGGAGATAGAGTTAAAATCCGTTTTGCGGGAAGTTTTTTACATACAAACATCGTTTTTACATTTTTCTAATTATCAATTGTACCCTTAAACTGTTTTCAGTTATTCTCACAAACAGATATCCTTGGGGAGGGCGAAAATAGGAGACAATATGTCAACGGGAAAACGGGAATTTTTAATAAGGATACCGTCAAAAAATTGCAGTTTGTCAAGATGTGGGCGTCAAGGGAGCAAAAAAGCTCCCACTAACAGGGTTTAAACCAAAAGCAGTGGGTTTTTTTGACCCCTGTGAAGTCATCGGGGTGACACCCCCCGTCACGACCCCAACCCCCCCCATGAGAATCCCTATCCCTGACCGTCTCGATCAGTAAAATTCTTTCAATTCCTCAGGGTTTCGTGGCTCCATCTTACACAACACATTCACAATGCACTCAGTGAAATCATTTGAAAAAATCTTTTTGCAACTTTTTAGTAATCCCGTGTTCAATTTCGTTATCAGTAAAATGCCCGCATTTTTAAAGTTCAACCTAAGTTTTGGGATTGGGTAAAAACTTTTCCTTTGGTGGTGTTTTACAAGTATATGTCGCTTTCTGGTACGGGGGGCCCATTCTGTCCGGTTTATTCTCAAGAAAATTTCCCCTATCGAACGCCCCCAAAGAATATGTACAAAAGTAGCTACCTCAACCATTGACCGGTGGGTTTTATCCCGGCAATAATTAAGTCGGTGGGGGGGATTGTATCCACAGTTCGAAGTCAAAAGGTCGACAAATGATGCTCTTCACGTGCTGCTATGTCTTCTTTTTGGAACCGTGCCCGTATGACAATGGGCGTGGGGGGGGATTTTTTTTTGGAAATTGTCCACTATATGCATTTGTTACTAAAAAATGATTTTTATTTATTTTCTAATATAAACAACCGGGAAAAGTTTTTTTTGAAAAGCCTTTGAATTATTTTTAAAATTAAAATAAAAAATGTATAAAATAATTTCAAAAAAAATTTATGAAAATGTGGAAAAAACCCAGTCTAATCAGTGATTTCTATATATTACTAAAAAAATAAAGGGGGGAAGCCTTTTCTATATCTAGGGCCCTTTGTAAAAATTTTGAGAAAAACCCTTTTCCGTTGGCCCTTCTTTCCACAGGTGACAATTTAATTATTCGAAAGAACAAACCGCAAATTTTTAAAACTTTTTTCCGTGTTTTTTTTTTTAGGGTTAAATAAGCCAGTGAGGAGGGGATATTTACCTACCTCCAATAACGGGCCATTAAAAGGGGGTACTACAACATTGGTATTTAAAATTCCGACTACAAAATTAACCCAAACATGGGAAGCTGAAAAGGTGCCAATTAATCTGATTTTTTTTTTCATTTCAAGACAAAATAAAAACAACAAAGTACAAATTTTAATTTTAATGAATAGATTCAAAGGGGGTAAAAACTAAACGTTTAACATAACCATCCTTCTATGACAGAAGAAATGTAACCCGATTTTGGGGTAAATGCGGAATCATCATTTCAAAAGAGCTGTGCTAGAAGTGTTGGGGGAACCATTTTTAACAGTACCAGGAACACTTTCCCCATTGTTTTTTTTAAGGGTCTTGGTTTATATTGAGAAAAAGTCTTCCCCTCTTAAATCTGGGAAACATGATTGCCTAGTAATTATAAGATCCGTATTGACCCATCTCATGCGTAGGCTTGTTAAATGTTTTTAAAAACCCAAAATTCAAGAAACATAAAAAAAGATTGGTTTTTGGGTATCAGAAATTCCATGGATGTTAAAATTCCCGTTAAATGGGTCATGATAAAACAATATTCCAAATAATTGGAAAATCAGTGATAAAATTTTCTGTAAAGGGGGTTTTCTGAGTATGGTGGGCCCATAAATGATCACCCGGGGTTTAAAATTTAAACCCCCGACCCTTCTGAATACTCAAAGGTCTATTACACCCCCAATCTTCTTGACTAGATGATCCTGAAAAGTAAAAAGGGCCTCCACCAACCTGATTTTCGAGGTTGATCGGTAATCAAAACGAGGTGGGTGGGTTCAACTAGGGCAACATCCATGTCTTTAAAACCCAAATTTTGTAAAAGCAAAGAATCTGAATAGCATATGCAACAAAATCACCGTTTTTTTTTAGAAACTTTGGGTTTAAGCAACAAAGTTTAAGGGGTTTTCAATTTTTTGGGAATTAAAACCCAAAAGGTTTAGAACAGGCAGTTTTTAGAAGGGGGAAAATGAACATAATCCAAACGTTGGCCCCAAAAGAACGAGATTTTACTACGTTGGCAAACCCCTTCCTTCCCTGAACGAAGAATTCCATTTTCTTTTTGGAACTGAAATAATTCAGTCGAATAGTGCAATGAAAAGTCTTTAATTCTAAACAGCGACTGCGGGGTATGTTTTTTTTTTGGGAAAAACGACATACATCATTGTCGGTGTCCCTGCTATTGGGACCCGGGTTCGAAATATCCATAAAATCGTTATATCCTGCGGAGGGGCGACCAGGATGATTAACTGGTTTGCCCCTGTTTACCATTTTAACTGGACCTTGGGAATTAAACCTGTACGGCCGCCCCATACCCATATGACGGAAAACGTTTTAGTACAAAGTGAGACAAATGATAAAGTGTGAATTCTTAACCCTTTGTAAGCCCATTTTTTGTACCTTCCCCAGGAAATACTGGTGCAGATAATCCTTTTACCATAGCAATTTGGTGGCTTTTTTAAAAACGCCACCACTCTCCCTTTTAGTTAATGTACATACATGTGTGAAATTTCCCACTGAAAGCATGCAGTTTTGGCACCTGGAACTGGTATTTTTCCAAATGTAGTTTTTGTCATAAATATTACATTTTTTTAATTTGAATAAACAAGTAACAAAGGTTAAAATAGGGGTTTTTATTATTTTACGACTTTGAATATTTACATTGAAAATGGTGGCGCTGTTCGTGATCACAGGGGGGGATATTTTCACGATAGGGGTGCCTGCCGCTGTGCTACGAAAATTCACTGACTGAAAAAGTAGTATAACGTTACTTTACATATATTTTAAAAGAAACCAACATCCTTAAAAGTTCAAACTCCCGGATTTTTTCACGTTTGGAAATGCTCCTGTGGTTTTTGTGTCTTTCGGGTTTTGTTTCCACTAACTGGGAATATGGTTGGGAGGCGTCATGTTTCAGAATTACTTTTTGTCTTTCAAATGTGGTACATCCGGATTCAACCGACGGCTCGAAGTGGTCACTGCGGGGCCTAAAAACAACTCGGCCCGGCCCTTTTCCCCCTCGTTATCGTTTTCGCGCCCATAACCGCCTATATTTGGGATCAGCTAAAACAGATGGGCCCCAATCTTTGTTGTTTTTTTGCATCAGCAGCTACCCCTGTTCGTTGCGGGGGAAAATCCCGGGGGTTCCCCTTTTAAAAACCCAAAACCCCCCGGGCCCTCTTGCGTGTGTAAAACGGTTCTCGGGGGCGTCGGGGGGGTCGATGTTCCATCGCGAATCCTTTCAATGACGTCAAAAAGGACGGAGTCCCCCTCAAACAACCATTTTTTTTTAACCCCAAAAATCCTGACAAATAATCCTCAAACAATTTGTTTATTGTTAATACACATATACTTTATTTTTTAATAAAAACCTTTTTCCCAGGTCCCTTTAATTACAAATAACTTTGGAAGATTTGAAATTTTCATATTACATTCATTTTCACATTGTTTTAACCAAAAATGCCCCGGCACCCAAAAGGCTGTTGCTTCCCCAAATTTTCAATTAATACAATTAAAATAAAAAAATTTTCAAATTTTAAAAATTTATATACATAAAACACGCTAAAACAGGTTAATAAAACAATTGAAATTAAAAATATTTTAAATAATGTAATAATTTATATTGTTTTGTATGTTAAGTAGATTAATAAAATAGGAATGGCACTGTTACAAATCTCTAGTTTACAGAAATACTGATTTTAACCTTTTGTCTAAAAAACATAACAGGATTTTCAAAAAAATTTTGATACTGAGGATGCTAGCAAAAGCAGTGGCAAAATCAACACGATTTTCTTCTCACTTCCGGGGTTTGAAATTTACAAAACTGATAGGGAGGTTGTAGAAAATAATCAACCAAGGAAAATTTTGGCTTTTTTTGGATTTTCTATCAGATTAATCTGTTTCTGAGTAACCTTATTGAATAGGGACACATTACAATTTCTAACTTATATTTACTTCTGAACTATCTATCTATTGATTGAAGGTTCAATCAAAACCCCCCCCATTCAATGTGGTTTGGGGTTGGGGGCACACGCACAGTTGTTGCCAACATTGAATAGGGGGGGGGGGAAGATAAAGACCAAGTGATGGCGAATTGTAAAAAAAGTGGCAAAAAAGTTAATTTAAAAAAAAATCCTTTTTGGTTTAATTTTTTTGAAAATACATTCACCGGCGATTGCACTCTATTTTGAACATAAGGGTTTAATAATTATGTCTTAAAATTTCATAAATCGGTGTCCTTAAAAACAATAATTTGTTGTTGGTCGTTATTTAAAAAAAGGTTGTTTAATTTTATCAAGGAAAATATGGTATTTCTCAAAAACAAGGGAAATCCCCTCGGATTTAACATTGTTTTTCTCTCGTTTTTTTTCTGTTTTTAATCGCCGGGTTTCTAAAAAAATGCAGTCACGTTTCTTCGGAAGGGTTTTGCCAGGGTAATGCATTTTCTCCATCAGGGAAAAGGAAAGGGTTTTCGCATTGGATCTTAAACGCACATTTAACGTTCCCAACCTGTGATGGCCGTCTTGACTTGAGACAAATCAAGATTATGACATGCTTGTTTGTTGGTATGCTGTTGAAAAATTTCCGTGGCATTGAGCATGGATATTTCAACATCTGAAAAAAACTCGTTTCCCCTTTTAAACTTCTTTTGTTTTTGTATGAAAAATTTTTTGAATCGGTTCCATCCGTTTGTGTTATCTTAGATTTTGGGGAGCAATTTTAAAAACCTTTCCCTTTCTAATTACCAATTTGTTTTGTAATTCTTGGCAATCACCTACATTTTTTAATCAACATTTTTGTTATCATGCAAACAATGCAAATGCCAACCTTCTCATAAAAATTTTGGTTATTCCTTTTTATTTCTTTTTTCTTTGGGTGGGCTGCATTCGGGACCTTTGGGGAAACCTGGACCCAAAAATCCCAAAACTAATTTAGACAGTTTGGATACCCCTGGTCTGTTAAGTAATTTTCACAATAAAAACATGTCCTTTTTTTCAAAATCCATTTAAAAATTCAACGACTTCTCCTGGGATGGGTTGGTCAGAGGATGGCACTTTGGGGGATGAATCGTTTTCCCTGTAAAGACCTTCTTTAATTTTGTCTCTGCCAGCTCCCGTCACATCCACGAATATTTAACCCCCTTTTGACTCGTTCAAAAAAAATTTAATTCCCCATTTGACCGGTTTTTTGGGCATGTTTTTAGAAACCCAGGCGTCCCCAAATTTGACATACTCTCTCGGGGTGGTTTTTCCCGGGGAATAGGCTGCAAATATGGGAGGGACATTCAGCAAGGCCCCAACAACTTGTCATCAGAGGGCTGGTTCACAACCGGTTTCGGAAAGGGGAAAAAAAACGCAGAATGGAAATAAATCTATTTCGACATTATGGATGGATAAAATGACATCCGTAGAACTTCATATGTTGACCAGTCACTGTACTGAGGCGACTTGTTGATGCCCATAGCACGTGGCGCTACAAATGCCATCATTTCATTCGAGTGAGTGGGTCCAGGAGGTTTACAAACAGTTTGCTCTGCTGGGGTTTTTGTTTCGTCTACGAGACCCGACGGCACTGCAGAAGAACAACGGGAATACCTGTACTGCAGAAAGGCCTGAGAAGTCACCTGCGGACCAGAGCTTCCAGGGGTGCATCGGCTTCCTGTTGAATGACTGATCTTTAACCCGATCTGAGTCTGTTTCTTCCATCTGGTTTGGCATTTTCTGCGGAGGAAGAGCCCAAAATGCATGAGGTTTTTTCGTCTATCACACAGTATAATTTAGAAAATTGCCTAAAATAGGCACTATTTCCGCTTTTTTTGATAGATTGATGAAATTGGGATTTTTTATAATCTCGTAATAAATAATTTTAATTTGGGGGAAGGTCCACAGTTATCATGGAAACGGTTGTAATGTAATTAAATACCCATTTGTTTTTAATGTCATGCAAAAATAATCATTGATATATTTCGTCTTTAATAACATGTTACGCCGTCTTCATATTTTGAATACAAAAAATGAATACATAATCACGTGATAATCTTTAATCCAACAGGGCCCCCAATGGTGGCCATCTTCAAAATTGCGGCCATTTATTTAGAGTATAGATGTTTTGGGGTTTTTTTTGTTGGGGGCAAAGTTTACTCGATCTCGTCAAACATGAAATTACGCGGAAAAAAAGCATACGTAAAATAGAACTGGCATTTATGTACACTCAATGTTAAATTCGTTGCATCAAAAATGAAGCTATTCTCCAAAACCCAATTAAAAACTGATGTTAAAGGGTAGCCTAGTGCCTAACTAATTTATACGGTCATGACCTACACAATATAAATACCTCTCCTGCGGATCCACGTCGCTCGAATGTCCTTTTTCGCCCTGATCATCGCTGCTTTCATAAATTCTCCGTGTCGATCCCCATTTCCGAGTCACTATCATCAAATATCTCTGCCAAAATGGCAGCATTTCTATCCTTTCCAGATTAAGTTTCGATTCGCAGCCACTATGACATCCGCAGCACTTTTTCTTTTGAATAACGCGCTGGCTGGGGCGGGGGGTGACGCTAACTGCGCGGATTAATTAAATCGTCGATGGAGGGCGACCGTCTGAAATTCGCCTAAGCATTTGGGCTGGGGACCAATAAGCCCCACCGGTCGAAAAACAATACGTTTGCAAAGGTGCCATTGTATCCTGGTCTGGAAAATGCCCCAAAATATGTGCCTTTTGGCGCCCGCGGTATGGATAGGGATAATCTCAAAGACGCACCATTTCTGATAGTCTCAGCGTCAACAAGTTGAACTGGGGGGACTTGTGTTGAACACAAACAAGATGCAAAAACACTAAGATTAAAAAGTCGAGCACAGGCACGAATGAGGGCAGCCATGTTAAATACAATAGCAAAAAGCACTTGAACGAAGATAAAAATCTACAAAATCTAGCTATTAACTACCAAACAGTGAAAAAAACCACCACAATGAAAGCAAAATATCTTCCCAAACACAGCAAACACAAATCAAAGTCAATGGCTGAAACACACAGTAGTATTTATTTATTTTTTTATTTAAGCTTTCTTTATTCAGGGTAGCACCATTCAGTGAGTAACACTGCTTTCCAAGGTGCCTGATACGTATACTTTTACAATAATTTCTAAAAAGAATGTACCGTAGATCAAACACGGACTATTTCAGAATACAAGGTTAGATATGTGTGGATATGGATAATAAAACACTAGATATAATACAATTGAATAATTGGATATTAATAATATTACTAATAGTACAATTTAGTGAATGAGGTATTATTTTAAACGGGTTTTGATTGACATAGTGTGATAGTTAATCGAATATTCTGTGGTAATTTGTTCCATAGTTGACAAGATCTAGTTATAACATGCTTGACCAAATTAGAGTTACAATGGGAATAGCGAGTGAGTTTGAAATCTGACCTCTCGTAGAATAATTTATGTCAGAGTGGGTGAACTTAAATTTAGCAGACAAATAATAAGGAACGTACCATTTAAACATTTGAAAATCATAATAACATTTGGTTAGTCCACCTATCATCAAATTTTGGGCCCAATTAAGAAGTCATCATGTCATTACAGGAGTTCTAATGTCACAGATAAGATTATTCTAGCTAATTTGTTCTGCTGTTTTTGAAGTCTAGATTTTAGTTCATTGTTGCAATTTGACCATACAGGGCTACAATAGTCAAGTAGGTATGATCATTGCTTCAGCAAGCATTTTAAGGTACAATTTGGTAAAATACTTAAACTTTTAAAAGACCCCACAGCTTTTTAAACTTTTGATGATCCCAATGATTAATAGACTAAGCCATGTCATTTGGCTATCAAAAATAACACCAAGTTATTTAAAATTATCAACCTTTCTATTAAATCATTGTTGTAAGTTGTAAATATTACTAAACTTACCCAAACATTTGTTTGTACCAAAAAGCATTAACTCGTTTTGTTGATATTCAATGTCAACATTATCTAAGAACCTTTTCCCCGATATTTTTAAAGTTATTCTTAAGGTCCTCTGAAGATTCTGTGGGTCTGATGAACGAAATAATAACGTAGTATCATCAGCACATTACAGTTTTCTACAGAACTGGGAAGACTATTTCATATATAAGAAAAGCAAGGGTCCAGATAGACCCTGGAACACCTATATTGATACTTTTAAATGAAGATAAACTACTGCTATACTAACCTTGTTTTCGTTTTTAAAGATGATATGCCCAGCACAACTCATCTCCCTACACACATGTAGTTTATAAATAAAGTCTATGATTTACAGTATCAAAGTTTTTTAAGATCAGAAATATGGCAGTAATACAACGCTCATCAGTATTATTAAATAAAATCCTGAACATCTTTAGCGTGGTTGTGGTTGGTGATGTTTTCTAAACCGTTGACAATCGTTTAATATATGATTACACAATAAATGAGTACATGGTCATGAACAAAATCTTTCAATAATTTTAGATACAATGATAACACAGATATAGGACGATAATTATCAACATTTGATTTGTCACCAGACTTATAAATTGGAGTAACCTTTCCCCTTTCCAGTCACTAGGAAATACAGATGTACTAAGGATAAATTACAAATATAGGCAAGGAAGCGCAGATGACAGGTGCGGCAGTTTTAACAATTTGGTGCTAATACAATCAATACCAGGAGATTTACTATTTGACATTTACAAATCTGCTTATAAATGTAACGGGAAGATATTTCACAAAATTTAAATTGATCATAATCTACGAAGAAGGTTTATGTTTATAAATAGAATTACGATTAACAATAGGTGTACAGTTCTGATCAGCAGTTTGAAATTTGTTTGCAGATTCATATAATTGATGTAAATAATTATTTAAAATTTGTTAGCAGTAGTCTTTTCAAGTTGTAAAACCTTCAAGTATTACATTCCCAATCTTGTTTTGCTTACTTGGAATTATTTTCTTAATAGACTTCACAATTTGTTTGAGTCCTTCATATTATTTTTAATTTCATTTTGGAAGAAGTTACTTTAAGAGATTTGTTCATGTTGTTTCTTTATTTCTTAATGTTTTAGCTTTAGCCCGTCCTGTGCATCATTAGTTTTGTGCTTTAGCATAATAATAGTCCTATCTTTATGTGAAGAAACTCAGTGGTAGCCCATTCTGGTGAACCTGACCCTCTTTTGTTTGATGGGTCATGCTTTTATGCATAATTATATATTATTGGGGCCATGCATCATTACATTGTTGTAAGTGGTTACCTCCCCAGTTTCTATTGTTAAAGGTGTGAGAAAATCAATGGTGTTAAAATGCTTATAGGAACGTATTTAGTAACCCTTGGTGGATGTTTAATTGTTTATATTTTCTTAAATAAATAAGAGAATGGTCCTCAAACCCCAAAACTGTACGCCGATTCAGTAATTGTTTTAGACGAGAAACAAAACAAGATCTATAATAGTTTTGTTTTTTCGGGAATCCGGTAATCATATTAATTTTGTAAACTGCAGCTTTTGGCAAAATCATTGATCTTTTTAGAATTACTGGCTTTTGAGATATCTAAATTAAAATCTCCCAAAAATAATTATTTCGTTATAAATGAAAGACAGGTTTGAAATAAGTTATCAATATTATTTGGTAATCGTATTAGCATCAGGAACTCTATATACAGTAGATAGAAACAAGGTTTGGTACTAGGTAATACAATTTCAACTAACAGGACTTCAAGGGGATTATCAGTTGAAATATTAGTTTTATCATATAATTAATTCCATCTTTGATATAATTTATAATGCCCCCATGTTTCGTCTAAGTTATCTCATCTTTGACAGATGCTTAACCAGGTATAGCTAATTCATTATTATCAATGTCATCTATAACAACTTTCAGTTATAAAGTATGTTAATATCATTATTATGTGAAAATATTTATATGATCAATCTTATTTCGAAGACTTTGTATGTTAACATGCGCTATTTTTAAACCTTTGTAAAACTACAATCATAATCTATCAGTTTATCTGCAAATGGTAACTCATTATACGATAGTTTAAAGAAACATGAATTACACCACCACTTGTAATTATTTTGGTCATTTAGACTATTAACACAATCAGTATGAAAAGTGCTGTGAACAATTTATACAAGAAATGCTTGAAAAATTAATCCTATATTTTCTTACAGGTGACACAGACATAATTTGTTCCATTGCCAGTTGATTTTGATATTATTTATTGAAGGTTTATTTTAATCAATTTCCCCCTAAAATTACTTGAATTTTGAAGGTTTGTATAAATTCTTACATGTACATTTGTAATTAGTCTTTGGTTGTTGAGGGTACCTGGTAAGGGTGAGATGGCACTACCAGGTTGGTGACAGTCTTGCTATGCCGTGGTTGTTTAGATGAACTTCATCCCAATAGAGGTAATCTCGAATCTATGATGCTCTACAAAGGAGGGTGTGATCTACGAATGTTACCTGGAGCTTTGATGGCGGTTGGGTTCAAAATATGTTGTTCAGTTGGCGGATCTTCTGGTTGCTAGGCTGTTAATAGTTGTAGGGATCAGTCGTGGAAGAATCTGGGGATGATGACGTGTCGGAAGGAAATTATCGAGTGGTTTTATCAGTGATCTTGATGTGGCATCCAGGTTCAACAGAGTCATGTTGTACACCATTTGTCCATGCCCGAAGACCGAGGTTGGCCAAACGGGCATGTCTCAACCATTTTCAAATCGTTATTGTTGCCCTCCTTTGCGAATATCTTTTAGGTTTCCTGGACAGAATCTTCTTTCATCTTGTTTACATATTGAGTTGCTGATTAGAAATCTCTGGTGATAGCGATGATGGGTGTGTGTAGGCTGCGATGAAGGTGGGAGATAGGGGAAAGTTGACGATGGTGGCTTGGACGATGATTGAGATGGTGGCTTGGACGGTGGCGGACGGTGGCTTGGACGGTGACTGAGATGGTGACTGAGATGGTGGCTTGGACAGTGACTGAGACGTTGGTGGGGGGGTACGAGAGAGGAGCTTGAAGGGGCGTTCTCCAACTGCATCAGGCACAGTATCTTCTAAGACACTGAAACCATTAGAAACAGATATGGTACATGGGTGTGAGATGAGTTGAGCTTTGATCTGGTTATTTTGGGCCATTGAAATGTGTCATGTGTTGGCTTTAGGTAGGGATTTTCTGCTTCCAAACAGTTACGATTGCTTAGTTCACTGAAGGCAATGGAAGTTGTGGTAGGAACTCCTCAGATCTCTGTGTTCCTTCAGTTGTGTTGTCAGGTCTTTTAGTTTATCCTGCAGACTCTGTATTTTTTCTTTTTAGTTTTGGAGATTCGTCTTCATGGTGCTCTGTTTGGGTGTAAGTGCTGCCCGCTGTTGTTTCTGGGCTGGGTAGATATCCATAATTATTATAATCTACGGCAGAGAAAAATTAAAAGTGGCAGCTATTGAACAGCGCCCTCTGAATGAATGTAAATTATACAATGATCGTAATTAAAGTGGCATACACATTCAACAGCACTCCTTTATTTTCTTGGCGATTTTAAGCACTCAGAGGCTATCTACTCGAAACTGCTCATAGTCCGATTATTGACTAATTTGGTGACTTGGCTTGTGTACTTGTTCACATCTTAACTTGTAGTTAAACTCCTGGACGACTCGCCATAAAACTCACGGTCCGAAGGAAAATATCCAACTGTCTGACGTCGGCAAATTCTCTGAACACTGCCTTTGAATTCGTAAAGAATCACACACTCCTCCACCCACACGTTTGTGTGTGGACATTATTTGTTTCATCACTGAAAGAAAGCTGTAGAAACTTCTCCACGCACATTTCATTTTGAAAGAAAGTTCGTAAGTTTAATTTAAAGGACTGCCGCTTACAGGCAATTATTCAAAGTGCGTGAGACCTAGCGAGTCACTACTACTGCACATTATAATTACTTCGTCTGTCGGATGGGACGTTAAGCTGTAGATCCCGTGTACTACTAGTTATTAAAGAAATGTCGTAAAAACCCAGAACACTTATTGTGGTAGATTGAGGTTTTCCTAGGTTTTCTGGTTGAAATAGCAAGCGCCCTTGTAATTGTTGTCACTGAGATCGCAAAATTAAACAAAGTTCGACAGATGTTTCCACGGTGTCTCTTGACTTTATTTCTGAAACTGGTTCAGTCGCAAAGGTCATATACATACTCAATCACTCCGTGAAAACTTTGGAAAAGAGAACAAAAAAGGAACGAGATGAAGACAATAATTCTACAAACTGGTTAGGCAAGTACCTCAACATGGAAAACTATGTACACTAGATCTAACATGTCAACCCTAAATCCATGCAATAAGGTGTATCCTAATTATTTACTACAGATTGTTCTCGAAACAATAACAAAGTCAATTTGGTCTACTCTACGACTCGATCAATCATTTAGAAATGAAGAAACTCCATTAGTGCAACACAAGATCGACAATACAATGAATTTCTCAAGGAGCAAACACTATGTATACGTTACGTATTCGAAAGTACATGTAAGCACAAGCATGGATCGTTTCATTGGTAATTCTAACTTTACAAATTAGCTAAATACACGTTTATCAATTAAATCATAACAATTATGTAATATATAAATGTCTCCATGCTCTCTTTGTATTCAGAAAGTACGAAATGCATTTGAAGTCAGCAATTTTGAACCTCAATTTTCTCAGACACAACAATTGTAGTTCTTGTAAGCAGTGCACAGTACCGACTCTGAGGGCGCTCTAACTGCACCATAACAGATCAATATCTGTTACAGCTCTTGTTTACTTCTGAGCTTAACGGGTCAAGATCGTCACGAACAAAGCAAACTTTTGAAAGGGCATCGGTGTCCTAGCTTTAGATGAACTGACAAAAATACCTCATGATCGCGCGCTGGTCTAGATAATTGGGTTGCTGCATAAATAATGAGCCAGTGGCTGTAGTTTAATGATAGGCCTATTAACGCTGCAGCGCCTGCTTGCGGGGTATATTTCAGTCACTAAAAAGTAGGACACCGATTCCATCCCCTGTCAAAGTATGCTCTATCATGACGATATTGTCCATTAAATTATCTCGAAGAATTCATGGTTTCATTAACAGAATAATACAAATTTAATAACGGTAAAAACAAACAACCTGCGAAAGTAACATCAGATATTAGGCCAAATAAATAAATTCTCCACTTTCTGATTGTAGGTAGGCTTCAAATCACTGTGGTGACGCGTTTTATTTAAAAAACTTTGTTACCGTAATAATTAATTTTTTGTTGGCCAACCAGTAAAATACGTGATACATAGGCCAATACACGGTTATTGAAACAGACCAAATTTTCCATACACAGAGTATGGTGGCTAAGAGGGCCACAAATCGGGCAAACGTTCATACCCCTATGTGAAAAAGTCGTTTAAAACACAGCACAATAGAATTGCAATCGATCCAGCAATTTTGGCTGCATGGACATCGTTTAATAGCAAAAAGAAAAGGGAAAATAAATAAATAAAATTAAATGCCGACTTGCGGGTCGAAGGCGACGCCCAGGGAGACCAGAAACTATGACCCTTTTTGGCCTTATCAATTGCAATGGAAAATTTGACCTTTGTACAGTTGCTCACACATTTAAAATGTTTAAACCTGTGCCAAAATCACGCCATCGATGATCAAAATGCAAATGGGCCTAAAGCTGACGGAGATTACCGAGTCACTGCGGTGTATTTAAAAGTATGTTTTGACAATCATAAATCCACTTTTCCAAATTTTTATGAAATAAATTTTGTAAATAAAGTCGAATTTAGAAAAATTGCAATAAAATGATAATTTATTTCATAAAAACTATGAAATTTAAAAAAATTCATTAAAATTAAAAATTATTTCATAAAAATTTGGAAAAGTGGAATTATGATTAAGTCAAAATTAGGCTGTGCCGGTATCCAGGTATCCGGATACCGACCGAAACTATCATTACCGGTTCCATTTTCGGTTCCAACTTACTCGTAAACGACTTTTTAAAATTCGGACTTAACATTTGAACGGGTGAACAGAACAGTGGGAACTAGGGTCCAATTTTCAGGGGGCACTAGGGTACCACTTTTTCTAGGGGTGCATGTCAATACTTGAATCCTGCAGTCTCAACTTAAAATACTTTTGAACATGATAGTCACTTCTGGTAAAATGTTTGTAAATGCAACTTTATAAGAATCAAGATCTATGACCAATCTGTAAATTACAGCATGTTCCACTGTATTTATATTCATTCAATGTGGAATTTCTGTCGAGTTTTCGTATGAAGACAATTAGGAATGTTTTACACCGGCATCAACTTTATTTACACAAGGTCTAGAAGTCTTACTTAAAACGGTAACTGGAACATGTTTGGGGTTTATCTTTACGTTTTAATGCGATAAATAGACTCGTTAAAACGACCCGGGAGTAGAAAAAAGGAATCTTGTTCGAGCAGTTTCCACACCAACATGACATTTTGTCTCGACAGACGATTTTGTTTTCAAATGAGACTACAATTAGTGCAACATTAGGCCAAAATTTTTTTTTTTGAGTTGCCCTCCAGTGAAAAATATTTGAAGGGTCGGGCGGTCGGATTTTTAATTTTTTTTATTTATTTTTCCTTGACTGTCATTTTTAAAATTGAAATGCATTGGGAAAGAAACCACATACCATGTTTTCTTTTGTATACCTATCAGCAAGAATTTTGTTTCAGAAAAAAAAGTACCCCAACATTTTGTTGTACTTGTCGCGTGAGAAAGCAAATTCACCCATATTGCGTGCAATCTCAACATCAAGTTTTCGATTTAAAAAACGGTGATTGGTCGCAATCGTTGCCGTACAACATGCATGGGGGGCCAGTGCCAACGTGGGGGGGCCTTTTGATTTGCGTAATTGAGTCTTGGGTCCGGAAAACCGGAAAAAAAGGGAAAATTTCACAAATAAAACGTATTTTTTACAAAAAAAGGGAAATTTTTCATTAATAAATAGGCCTAAATGACGGGAAAAAAAAAAAAAAAAAAAACCCAAGTTTTCCAGCATTTTTGGGGTGGGTTTGGGGGAAAAATCAACTTTTTTTGGCCTTATTGTAAATATTTTCTTTTTACCCGTTGTAGAGTCCGTCAAAAACCCCAAATAAGTAAAAGTTGTTGACGAAGTTTTGAGAATGTACAAAGAATGGAATAATATGTTGAGCGTTGCGCAGATCCCCCCTTCCCCCATGATCCACAATAGATAAAAACAGCAAAAGAACATTGCGCCCTTAACACGTAATGCGGTAGAATTCGCTCGTCCCCACCGGTAAACCCAGTACCGCGGGCCTCAATTCTTTTCACAAATCTTGTAAGGGAATTTTAAAAATATCATGGGCTAAAATATGGTAAACAATTTTTAACCCCAATGTACATACAGTACATTATGTGTCTTTTCAGTGTGGTGCTTTCTTCATGGATGTAGTTAATTTTTGGGTTTTTAGGATAAAAAAAAAACTGGGGCTTATGAAATATATTCACTTGTCTCAATGTTTTGTAGTAGAGTTTATAAAGAAATTTTTTGCCCAATAATCATTCACTGAAGGAAATGTACAAAGGATAAGTCTCCTTTAATACCATCTGCATGGTGGCAACAATTTATTGTGTTAGTAAGATTGGGGGGGGAGGGGGAATGGGGGGCAGGAACCAGCCTGCCCCTGCCCCCCCTCCCCCCCTCCTTACCCCCCCGATGAATTTAATTTTAAATTTTAAAATATCCCCAAACCCTTTAGTTTTAAATGTTGTTCATCCCTACCACTGGGGTTAAAGGCGGATTGTGTTTTTGGAGATTTTTTAAAACAATTAGGGCCAAAAAGGCCAAATTTGAAAAATGTCTGCAGTCGGGATTAATATTTTTGGGTGGGGGAAAAAATTTTTTTTATTTATTTATTTATTTTTTTTTGATTGATTGATTTTTCTTGGGGATTCCCATTAACACAAATTTGCCCCCCTGGCCCTCGGCCCCATCACTACTATCACACTTTGATTTAGAATTTTTTAAATTATAAAATAATGAATTCCCCCAATTTGCCATAGTCCCCAACCCCAAATTAGTTGGCATATTTTCCCGGTTTGGTCACTTTTAAATCAAAAATACCAGTTAAATTCGTCATTTGAATGCATGCCCATCCCAAAACAAAAGGAATTAATTTTAAAACAAGGCTCCCAAATTAAAACCAAAACAAATTCTACCGGATCGAATTGTGTTATGAAATTAATTTTTCCAGCCCAAATACTATCATTAAAATAATTTTAAATTTTATAACCCCATTTCGGTTGTTTTCTTTAAATGCTAGAACAAATCAATTTTTAAAAGAAAAATCCTTCTTCATGTTTGCTATAATTCTAAATTTAAACACTACTCTATATTAAATGATGGCAAAACCCATCATCCATGGATAGGAAATTATTTTTTCCCAAAAATCTGATCCCATATTGCAAACTTATTTTTTTTTGTAACCCATTCAAAGCCTTGAAAAAAAACCCAATAAACAATCGGCCCGGGGGTCCGTGACCATAGTGGGTATAAAATGTAAACAAAAAGCAAGGACGCGTAGTGGGAAAAAAGCTGCTTTTTCCCAGTGCTTCTGTTTACGGCAATCACAGATGTTGATTTGTTAGAACGGTTTAAGTTCCCCTAAATCGATCGGAATGTTCCCTTTTTTAATTTAAACATTACGCACATTATCAAAAAAATTTTTTACCCAGAACTGGGGAAAGGGCTCCCCCCTTTTGGGGGATTTTAAAGTTTGTTCCCTTTTATATAAAAATACACACAGACTTAAAAAAAAAAAATTTTCACAAATTGAAAAAATTCAATGTTAAAAAACTAACAAATTTTCAGCCCGGGCAAAAGTAATGTCGCTTTTGGGGCCCTTCATTTTTAACTTTTTGACTTAGTGTTCAACCGGTTGCGTCACTAAATGATCGATATCTTCCCGGTGGGTTTATGGATGAAAATTACACATTAATGTTAAGTTTTTCCCTCACCTCAAAAGTAAAAATTTTCTCTCGATGGGGATTAAACAATTTTTAATTTCCCTTTATCCAAAACCCGGGAAAAATCGAAACCGGGAAAACTGTTAGAAAAACAGTATAGTATGCCGTCTCAGACTTTGACAAAGTCAAAAAAGCAAGTATTAGGTCTAAATTCCCAGAGATTCTAGAATGAATATAACGATTTTTGAACATTATTTTCCCTTTTTGCCATTCAACTATCAAGGGGCTTGTTTAAAACCCTCCATGGAGCTCCTATTTTTAAACACAGCACTGCTGGTTTGTTGTTATTTTTCCACAAACCCAGGGACCACTAAAAACCGGAGCCCCATTTTTAAAAATTTTAAAAAAAAATTAATGTGGGCTTATAGCGCACGTATCCCCCAAACAGGGGGTGCTCAAGGGCATTATATTTCCCCTCCCAAAAAACCGCTCATAAATCTTTCCCTGAAACCTCTCACTCCCTGGGGATACACCCAATTGTCCCATTACAGCGCATAGGGGCAAATCAACCAACTCTGCCTCACAGGTCGCTTTTAAAATCAAAATGTCAATCTTGGGGGGTTTTTAAACCAGACCTGTTTAACAAAAAAGGGAGCCCGAGAAAAAATAATTCACATTAATGCTTTTCCCTTTGTTTTTTAGCGTGCATGTTTTTTATATGCAGGCCTACATATGTGGTGATGTATTATTTTTAATTACTGGAGGAAAACCTCGTCGTTTTTGGCCCCCAGCAACAGGCCAAAGGAAGGGGGCGGACCAGCCGAAATATGGACAAAAATGAAATATTGAAGATCAACACTTCCCCTTGAACACACAAGCTAAAAGGGGTTTACCCTTCCTCCAAGTTAAACCCAAACATCCTGGGCATCAACCTTTCAAAAAACAAAAAAATGAATCTTGTTTCTGAACAAAACGGAAGGCGCCCCCGGGGGTTACTTTCCACAAACATTAAAATGGGGCTCAGAATTCGGTGTACCAGCCCCTTTTGGGGACGGGGGGGAAAAGGTTGGGAAAAAAAGAAATCACTCTTACTCAGGGCCTTTATTTTTTATGGGCCTCTTGTCTTGAATGAAATTTACCATAATAAACTTTTAGTGTGGCCCCTTGGCGTGTCCCCCCTTTTTGAGCCCTGGATCCCCCCTGCCTTGAACTTTTCACTCGATTTTTTAAACAAATTCATCGTCTCTTGGAAAGCTTTTTACTACGGGGGAAGACCATTAATTCCACTTTAAATAAATGAAAATGTTAACCCTACGGGTCCCCATCATAATATCTAGAACCCACCCACTGCTCAAATTTTGACTTTTCCATTTTTGGACCCCTATCAAAATCAAGAAAAAAACATTTCTATGACAACATTTTATTTTTAACAGGTCCCCAAAAATTTTCCCCTTTTTTTGGTTCGATTGGTTTAAAACTTAAGACATTCAATTTGTGCTCAAATATAAATTTGGGAATTTAAAATAATCTGCCGTTATAGTATTTTTAAAAAAAAACCAAATTTGGGTAAAATTTAAAAAAAATGTTTTGACAAAATGAAAAAAATTTGGAAGCCCCCTCAGTGTTCTACATGACGTCACATTCAAAGACAACACCGGGCCAAATTTTATTGCCAACGAAGGGAAAAAAAAAACTATGGGAAAATAAAGTTTTGACAAAATGGTTTGGAAAATCCCAAAATGATATAGTATAGTCCCTCAATGATGTATATATTTTTTATGAAATCGTCGAACCCTGTCAAAACCCAAAATAAAAACCCACCTTGTTTCAAAAAATCACTATATATTTCAAAAGGAGGGGACAAAGGGGGGAAAAAAGGCCAAAAAGGGGGGGGAAAACGAAACGAAAAAAAAACAAACAAAAACGTTTTCAAAACTTTGTCTCCGGTTTCGGGCATCGGGGGCTTAAAATCTCCCGAAAAAGTGTAAAGTACGCCGGATATTCCCAATCGGTCCCGAATTTTTTTTGGGCATTGTTTCATACAAAAAGAAAAAAAAACCGACCGGGGCTGGGCGACGCGCGAGAAGGAAACCAAAGACATTTACCCTATATAATTGAAACATTCGTCGGGTATTTTTTTTTGGGGGTAATTTTACCGTGTACAATATCCCATTCAATACAAAAAAAGAATATTCTTTAATTTTTTTTAATTTTTTTTAATTAAAATTTATTAAAACCTTTCAAAAAAAAAGTTGAAATTTGGGGATTAAAAAAAATCAAACACAAACAAAATTAAAAAAATAAACCCAAACATTAATAATTTACATTTAAAAACTTAAAAAATTAAGGGAAATAAAGTTATCAATATAAATTAAAAGATCGGGGAAAAAAAAAAATTAAAAAAATTTTGCTTCAGATTTAGTAATTTTAAAATAAAAGGGGTTTGGGGTGTTTGATACCTTTTTTTCCCATTTAGGTTTTCAGTTTGTTCAATTCCAAACCCCTTTTGATCCCCCGGTTGATGGGATTTACGGAATTGGTTTGAGTTTTAAGGGCGGGAAATGTTTGGATAATTTTCTCTAAAGTGGAGGGGTTGGATATTTCACCAGAGCATTGTCATAGCTAAATAATTTTGACCTAAAAAAAATTTTAAAACACGTTTTGGGTTTTCCAACAGAAGACTGCTCTTTTGAGGCCGTTTAGACAGGGGTTTATTCCTTTGGGGGTGTCCCAACATAAACGGGTGGGCCCCGCTGAAAAACCAAATTTTTAGCCTTTCAACTGTGTCCATTGGCCCCTTTCCCCGTCGTTCCTTGAACATCCCCCTTAAATCAAGTGATGTAACCCCGGTTTGACCGTCTCTCGGGGGGTTCACACAAAGAAATGGTTGCATATGGGCTTAAATTTTTAAAAAAATTCAACCAGCATTTGGTGGTTTTAAAGCTATGGTTTTTTTGTCCTCTTTCAGTTCTTCAGTTCCCGTTTCATATTTTTTTAACATTGTCTTTTGTCCTTTCAAAAAGGGGCATTGTCCCATATTTCAATACGATGTTGTTGAGTTTTATCGTTACTCTCCCAAAAACCGGGACAAATTTTGTTCTTTTGGGACCCCTGCTTTAGAGGGTTGAAGTCCGAGCGTACCCCTTTTTGAAAATTGTACCGTTTAAAAAACTGAAAACCCGGGGGAAATTTGGAGGTCGTCTCTTTTAATTTGTTTATGGTAATGTTATCACGCGATCGAACGCTTTGCGTAATCAGTGATCACAACTTGATTACCGATGACTTCAATATTCAGTTTAATTTAACATTTTTTCTATATTGGGTAACAGAAAAAAAAGGCAAAAAAAAGTAATATTTTTAATAAGAACAATTCAAATTATTATAAAACAGGGGTTTTTGTTTGTAGTTTGCAGGGAAAGGATAAGTAAAGACCCAAAAATTTTCAATTTGGGATAATTTGTTCTGAAAAAAAACGGGGACTAAAATGATGTTTATCAGTATGTCTGATCGTCCTTTTGGGGGGTATTCTTTATCGTCCAGGAGAATGCGGACTCTGTAGATGCTGGTCTGGTAATATTTAAAACATCGTGGAAATATATTCAGGAGATGGGGGGGCTTGGCTCCCTTTTTTAAAGGGAAGGTACAGCTTTGGTTTTAAATTATTAAAATTTAAAAAATTGTTTGCAAAACTCATTGGGACATAAAACCTGATAAAGTTTTAAAATCTTTCCAAAAGGGAATTTTTGCTTTACCAAAAAATTTTTGTAAAAAAATACACTCCATGAAAAACATGTCACAGTTTTTTCGTTTTTCAAAACGAACATTTTTTGTAAATTCACAATAATTTTATGACAGGAAAATTTTATGACAAAAAGTTTTGACAGAAGTTGTGACAGAAGTTGTATGCAGAAGTTGTATGACAGAGAAGTTTATGACAGAAGTTTATGAAGAAAGTTGGAGAAGTTGTTAAGAGAAGTTGTAACAGAAGTTTATGACGAAAGCTTTGACAGAAGCTGTAGACAGAGAAGTTGTTGACAAGTTGTATGAAGAAGCTGATGACAAAAAGCTTTTGAAAGCTTTTGACAATGGAAATTTATGACAGGAATTGTATGACAGAAGTTGTATAAGGAAGTTTATGCAAGAATTGCGACAGGGTATGACAGAGAAGGGCGGAAGTTATAGACAAAAAGTTGAAAGAAGTTGTATGACAGAATTGTATGACTGTATGCAGAGAAGCTAGACAGAAGCTGTTTAAGAGAAGCTTACAAAAAGCTGTATGACAAAAAGCTGTATAAGAACTTTTGACAGAAAGTTGTAGACAGAGAAGTTGTATGACAGAAGTTGTATGACAGAAGTTGTATGACGAGAAGTTGTATGACAGAAGTTGTATGACGAGAAGTTGTATGACAGAGAAGTTGTATGACAGAAGCTGTATGACAGAGAAGTTGTAGAAGAAGTTGTAAGCAGAAAGTTGTATGACAGAAAGTTGTATGACAGAAGTTGTATGACAGAAAGTTGTAATGACAGAAGTTGTATGACAAGAAGCTGTATATGAGAAGTTGTATGACAGAGAAGTTGTATGACAGAGAAGTTGTATGACAGAGAAGTTGTATGACGGAGAAGTTGTATGACGGAGAGTTGTATGACAGAAAAGTTGTATGACAGAAGTTGTATCACAGAGAAGTTGTATGACAGAAGTTGTATGACAGAGAAGTTGTATGACAGAGAAGTTGTATGACAGGAAGTTGTATGACAGAAGTTGTATGACAGAGAAGTTGTATGACAGAAGTTGTATGACAGAGAGTTGTATGACAGAGAAGTTGTATGACAGAAGTTGTATG
Organism: Zoroaster sp. YZ-2022; assembly: GCA_029582265.1. Taxonomy (NCBI): domain Eukaryota; kingdom Metazoa; phylum Echinodermata; class Asteroidea; order Forcipulatida; family Zoroasteridae; genus Zoroaster; species Zoroaster sp. YZ-2022. Next base: position 1,515 of record JAQQFT010000454.1, on the reverse strand, counting down.
ACAGAAGTTGTAGGGGACAGAAGTTGTATGACAAAAGTTGTATGACAGAGAAGTTGTATGACAGAAAAGCTGTATGACAGAGAAGTTGTATGACAGAAAGCTGTAGACAGAGAGTTGTATGACAGAAGCTGTATGACAGAAGTTGTATGACAGAAGCTGTATGACAGAGAGCTGTATGACAGAGAGTTGTATGACAGAAGTGTATGAGAAGTTGTATGATATAGGCTATTTCTTGAGAACTAAGAGTTGCAATTAATGTAAATCCAATCTTCCCTTTAAATTCAAGCCCTTTATGTTCGGAATGGTAATGTTCCGTGAATATATACATTGCTTGTGCCTACGTATATCAAAAAGACATGGTACTTATTTGATTTTTTTCACTCATGCCTTTCATATCAGTGTTGGGCTAAACTACAATTAAAATACACTTTCACTGTGTGCTAGCTAAAAATAAACTATCGATATATATATATATATATATATATATATATATATAAATATATATATATATATATATATATATTCGGGGAAGATGGGTTCGGGGTCCCCATCACCCAAATTTTTTTCTTTTTTTCCCTTCCCCGTTTATATAATTTTTCGGTCCAGTTTTCCCTATAAAACTACTTTGTGTTTCCCAAACCCCGTAAAAGGGTTGTGTCCCAATTTGTAAATCCCCTTTTTGCCGTTACCGGGTTTTTTGCATCTGACCGGGCTTGATCCCGGGTCTCGGGAGAAAAGGGTTTTGGGCCCCGCCTGGCCCCATAGGCAATAGAAATTTGTATAACCTTTTGGGGGAAACCAATTTTCAATTATGCCCGGGGGCCTCACTCATTTTTTTCTTCATTAACTTTGGTTTTCCTGGGACTTTTGGAAAATTTCTTGTTTTAGGGGCCCTCCGTGGTGAATGCGGCAAAATTCTCCCCATAATAATAATAATAATCATAATAATAATAATAATAATAATAATAATAATAATAATAATAATAATAATAATAATAATAATAATAATAATAATAATAATAATAATAATAATAATAATAATAATAATAATTTTAAATAATAATAATAATAATAATAATAATAATAATAAAAAATAATAAAAATTTAAAAATAATAATAATAATAATAATAATAATAATATTAAAAATAATAATAATAATAATAATAATAATAATAATAATAATAATAATAATAAATTTAAAAATAATAATAATAATAATAAAAATAATAATAATAATAAATTTAAAAATAATTAAAATAATAATAATAATAATAAAAAATTTTAACCCCCATATCCCCCCCTACTGGGCGCTCAAGGGGGGGAAAAAAAAAAACAGAAAACAAACAATATACAATGATAGCATAGGGAAAAAATTTTGTACCGGATAAAATGTACCTACAATGGAAATTTCCCAAAAATACATCATCTTTGAAAATTGTGACATGGGTGAGTTTTGATCGACCTTTTTGGGTTTACCCGACAAAATTTAGTCCCCGGGTGAAGATGATTTCAAA
>JAQQFT010000453.1:0-26262 GCA_029582265.1 Zoroaster sp. YZ-2022 | reverse complement strand
AAGTCAAAGTTTAATATTAAAAAATTTCTAAATTCAGTATTGTATTGTATTCAAATAAACTTCGCGAGAACTTCAACAGACATTAACATTTGACTTCCATCACTGAATTGATGACGTAACCATTTTAACTTCAACTGAACACCTTGTTTTGTTGTGACAAAACTTATATCTAGTTCGTATTGTACATGTGCACGTACGGGCACCAGTTGGTTGGAGTACGAGCTGGTTGAGTACGAGTTGTTGAAGTACGAGTTGTACATGGCTGGAGTACGAGTTGGTACATGGCTGGAGTAATGAGTTAGCACGAGATCAGTAATATCACATATTTCACACTTATTTTCATAAAATACAATTTCTTTCTGAGTAAATCAGGAATAGAACCGTAGCACTAGCACTCACTAAAAGTAAAATGTCTGATGGTTGTACATTGTAAAATATTTCAGTATCTGTTTCTTCCGATTGAGGGCGACATAGTATTAGCGTCGCCGGCGGCTGGACTGTTTATATGCCCCGCCCACTGATTGAGTATTATGGACGTATTGAAATAACAGATTGGCGTCAATCTTCACGAAAAGTGTGTTTTTTTACAAAAAATGTCGTGTTTTCAGTACAATAAATATCAAACTCAAACATATCCTCGTCTCTAATGTCACATATTTCACATTTTACACTCATGATAAACTGCATATTTTTCCCTGACTAAATCAGTAATTTTATTGATTTTTCAGAGCCCTTGATATGATTTTTTAATGATTAAACTTTGAATTATCGTAATTCGATATCTGATTACCTAATCATGACCTCACAAATTTGCTTTCATCTACGTGTAAGTTCTAAGTATATGCAAGTTTCAAGTTCATGTGAAGTTTGAAAGTATGTGTTTTTTAGACAGTCTATCCGGAGAAGAAGAAGGAGAAGAAAAATAAAACTAGAGATTCAGAGTTTCTCTCGACACAAACTCAAGGTGTTCGAGGATGTAAGGTCAAATTAGGTCAACTTTGTTTAAATATTTTGTGACAATTAACGATCTGTACAATGGAGCAAAAATTTAATTTACCTCTTGTGGTTGCTGAGATGATTTTTAAAATATTAAACTTGACTCGGTTTGACAGGGAAGTAAGGTCCAAATTAGTATCTTTGTAAATATATTTTGACAATTAGCGATCTGTACAATGGTACAAAATTTGAATTTACCTCTTGTGGTTGTTGAGATATGATTTTTAAATATTAAACCTTGACTCGGTTTGGGACAGGAAGCAAGGCCAAATTGGTGTCATCTTTTGTAAATATTTTTTGACAATTAACGGTCTGTACAATGGTATAAAATTGTGAATTTACCTGTTTTGCTGTTGAGATATGATTTTTTAAATATGAAACTTGATTTCGGTTTGACAGGAAGTAAGGTCAAATTAATACCTTTGTGTAGATATTTTCTGACAATTAACAGTCTATACAATGGTAAAAAAATGTCAATTACCTCTTGTGGTTGTTGAGATATGATTTTAATATTAAACTTTGATTTCCGGTTTGACAGGAAGGTCAAATTAGTCACCTTTTGTAAATATTTATTGACAATTAACGATCTGTGCAATGGTACAAAATTGTGAATTTACCTCTTGTAGTTGTTGAGATATGATTTTTTGAAGATTAAACTTGACTCCGGTTTGACAGGAAGTAAGGTCAATGGATCACCTTGTAAATATTTTGACAATTAACATCATACATGATACAAAATGTCAATTTACCTCTTGTGGTTGTGGAGATATGATTTTGTTAAACATTAAACTTGACTCCGGGTTTTGGGACAGGAAGTAAGGTCAAATTAGGGTCACCTTGTGTAAATATTTTGACAATTAACAATCTATACAATGATACAAAATGTCAATTTTGGTTGTGGAGATATAATTTTTAAACATTAAATTTGACTCGGTTTTGGGACAGGAAGTAGGTGAAATTGGGGTCACCTTTGTGTAAATATTTTTGACAATTAACAACTGTACAAATGGTGCAAAACTGTCAATTTACCTGTTGTGGTTGTTGAGATATGATTTTACGCATACAATTAGCATGACCAGGTTGATTTACATTCACCAACAGAGGCGCACTTTTAGCGTTGAAAAGCGTGTAGATCTTTCATTTGCAACGTAATCAAAACGTTTTAACTAATAAAGAACGATTGATCGAAATTCGATATCTGATGACCTAATAATGACGTGACAAATTATGTTTCATCTACGTGTTATGTTCTAAGTATGTGCCAAGTTTCAAGTTCATATGAAGTTTGCAAGTATGTGTTTTGCAGACAATCGATCCGAAAGAAGAAGAAGAAGAAGAAGAAGGAGAAGAAAAAAAAAACTAGATATAAGTTTTTTGTCACAACAAAACAAGGTGTTCGGTTGAAGTAAAAATGGTTACGTCATAAATTGAAGTGTTGAGAAGTCAAATGTTAACGTCTGTTGAAGTTCTCGCGAGAAGTTTATTTGAATACAATACAATACTGAATTTAGAAATTATTTTAATAAAAATTTTGACTCGTTGACAGGAAGTAATCAAATTGAATACCTTTTAAATACTTTTGACAATTAACAATATGTACAATGGTACAAAATGTCAATTTACCTCCTGTGTTGTTGAGATATGATTTTTAAATATAAAACTTTCACTTCCGGTTTGGACAGAAGTAAGGTCAAATTGGGTATAAATATTTTGACAATTAACGATCTGTATAATGGCACCAAATTTGTGAATTTACTCTTGTGGTTGTTGAGATATGATTTTTGAAAATATTAAACTTGACTCGGTTCGGACAGGAAGTAAGGTCAAATTAATACCTTTTGTAAATATTTTTGACAATTAACGATCTGTGCAATGGTACAAAAATTGTAAATTTTACCTCTTGTAGTTGTTGAGATATGATTTTTAAATATTAAACTTGACTCCGGTTTGGGACAGGAAGCAAGGTCAAATTGGATCACCTTTGTGTAAATATTTTCGACAATTAACAATCTATACAATGATACAAAAATGTCAATTTACTTTTGTGGTTGTGGAGATATGATTTGTTAAATATTAAACTTTGACTCTGGTTTGGACAGGAAGTAAGGTCAAATTGGGGTCACCTTTGTGTAAATATTTTTGACAATTAATAATCATACAATGATACAAAATGTCAATTTACCTCTTTGTTGTGAGATATGATTTTGTTAAACATTAAACTTTGACTCCGTTTGGACAGGAAGTAAGGTCAAATTGGGTCCCCTTTTGTGTAAATATTTTTGACAATTAACAATCTATACATGATACAAAAATGTCAATTTACCTCTTGTGGTTGTGGAGATATGATTTTTAAACATTAAACTTTGACTCCGGTTTTGGGACAGGAAGTAAGGTCAAATTAGGTCACCTTTGTGTAAATATTTTGACACCAATAATCTATACAATGATACAAAAAATTTCAATTTACCTCTGGGGTTGTGGAGATATGATTTTTAAACATTAAACTTTGACTTCGGTTTGGACAGGAGTAGGTCAAATTAGTCACCTTTGTGTAAATAATTTTGACAATCAACAATCTGTACAATGGTGCAAAACGTCAATTTACCTGTTGTGGTTGTTGAGATATGATTTTACGTGCATACATAATTAGCACGACCAGAGCTGATTTAATTCACCAAATTACGTGCATACATAATGAGCACGACCAGAGCTGATTTACATTCACCAACAGAGGGCGACTTTTTAGCGTTGAAAAGCCGTAGTCTTTCATCAAACGTAATCAAAACGTTTTAACTAATAAAGTATGATTGATCGAAATTGATATCTGATGACCTAATAATGACGTCACAAATTATGTTTCATCTACGTTAGTTCTAAGTATAAGCAGTTTCAAGTCTATGAAGTTTGCGTAAGTATGGTTTTTTGAGACAATCGATCCGAAAAGAAGAAGAAGAAGAAGGAGAAGAAAATTAAAAAAATAAAAACTGAAACAATAGGTGTTTCAAGCAACCGAACACCTAAGAAGAAGAAGGAGAAGAAAAGAAAAACAAAAAAAATAATAATAGGTGTTTCTTGCATACCGAACACCTAAAAACTGAATAAAACAGGTGCTGCGCTGTAGCTCGAACACCTAAAAACCGAACAAAACAATAGGTTTCAGTGCATACCGAACACCCAAAACGAACAAAACAATAGGTGTTTGGATACCGAACACCTAACTAGACGGCAGGTTTAGATATTACAAACACATAGGTGTTCGAGTTTTGTCAGGCAGTGATGATGACGTCAGAATGTTTTTAAAGAATTTATTATTATATTTTTAATATTAAACTTTTACTTCGGTTTGGACAGGAAGTAAAGGTCAAATTCATGTTTTGTAATATTTTTGACAATTAACAACTATACAATGGTGGAAGATTGTGAATTCCTTGTGGTTGTTGAGATATGATTTTTAAATATTAAACTTGACTCGGTTTGGGCAGGAAGTAAGGTCAAATTATATCTTTTGTAAATATTTTTGACAATTAACGATCTGTACAATGATACAAAATGTCAATTTACCCCTTGTGTTGTTAGATATGATTTTTAAATATTAAACTTTGACTGGTTTGGACAGGAAGTAAGGTCAAATTAGTCACCTTTGTGTAATATTTTTCGACATTAACAATCATACAATGGTGGAAGATTGTGAATTTCACCCTTGTGGTTGTTGAGATATGATTTTTAAATATTAAACTTGACTCGGTTGACAGGAAGTAAGGTCAAATTAGTACCTTTTTTAAATATTTTGGGTAATTAACGATCTGTACAATGGTACAAAAATTGTGAATTTATCTTGTGGGTTTTTGAGATATGATTTTTAAATATTAAACTTTGACTTCGGTTTGGGCAGGAAGTAAGGTCATATTGGGGTCACCTTTGTAAATATTTTCGACAATTAATCATAATGGTACAAAATATCAATTTACCCTTGTGGTTGTTGAGATATGATTTTTAAAATATTAAACTTTTACTTTCGGTTTGACAGGAATGAGGTGAAATTAGTCACTTTAAAAAAATATTATTTGACAATTAACGATCTGTACAAGGGCAAAACCGTGAATTTACCTCTGTGGTTGTTGAGATAGATTTTTTTTATATTAAACTTGACTTGGTTTGGGCAGGAAGTAAAGGTCAAATTAACAAACCTTTTGTAAATATTATTTGACAATTAACGATCTGTACAATGGTGAAAGAATTGTGAATTTATCTTTATGTGGTTGTTGAGATATGATTTTTAAATATTAAACTTTGACTCCGGTTTGACAGGAAGTATGGTAAAATTAGTCACCATTTTGTAAATATTTTTTTACAAATAACGACCTGTACAATGGTACAAAAATGTTAATTTACCCTTGTAGTTGTTGAGATACGATTTTTTTAAATATTAAAGTTTGACCTCCGGTTTGGACAGGAAGTAATCAATTGGGGTCATCTTTTGTAAATATTTTTGACAATTAACAATCTATACAATGGTGCAAAATGTCAATTTACTCTTGTGGTTGTTAGATATGATTTTTTAATATTAAATTTTGACTCGGTTTGACAGGAAGAGTCAAAATTAAATACCTTTTGTAAATATTTTTGACAATTAACTGATCTGTATAATGGTACAAAATTGTGAATTTACCTCTTTTGGTTGTTGAGATATGATTTTTAAATATTAAACCTTGACTTCGGTTTGGACAGGAAGTATGGTCAAATTGGGTCACTTACAACCTGTGTTTCATCTACTTGTTAAGTTCTAAGTAGCCAAGTTTCATTAGGAAGTTTGCAAGTGTGTGTTTTTTGTGAAAGACGTCAGGGAAGAAGAAGAAGAAGAAGTAAAAAAATTTAAAAAATGAACAAAACAATAGGTGTTTTGAATACCTGAACACCTAAAAAAAAAACGTACACAAAAAATAGGTGTTTGCACATGCATGGATGTCTCGAGCGCCTGTTGTTGACGCGCACAAAAATTTTGCATGGTCATCAACAAAATCGTTTGGTACTAGGACTTCCCGAACTGTAAAGGTGGGCCCAGAAAATGTACCCAAAACAGTTGAATCATGCTCATTTTATTCCAGATGGTTGTACAATGAAGTTTGTAAAAAAATGGTATAATTTGGAGAAGCTCAACCTTTTAATCATATTCTAAACTGAAAGACCAATAAAATGGCAGGTGATAATTTCAAAAGTACTTTGAAACTTTGAAATGTGTAAAATGCTGTTAACAATAGATTTAATAATAGATTTCTTTTCAAACCATGATATTTATGTTTATTTTCAATAATTTTCACTAATGACCAAGTAAACATAAGTGAATTAAAAGTCTGTTTTTTCCATTTTAGATCGATGTTTCTTTCAAGATCATTGCAAATGCAAAAATATTCATGTTTTGGATTCCACAGACAAAACAAAGATGTTCATGGAAAAACTATGGTAATATAAGTCCATTAACATTGTATCTATAGTAAAATCAGTGGTTAAACAATTATCGCTTCTTCAGGTTCCAAAGCTGGCATACTGTTGTGTGAGGCAGAGGAATTTGACTTGTTAGAAAATTTTGAGTCTTAACAACACATACGTCCCGAGGTTTCTAATTTGTGTAACCGAAGGGGTGGTCAATGTATTTCAAATGGGCTTGCTGAGCAGATGCGAAGTGGGTGTGGTTTATGTTGGAATGACGTCACACTTTAATAATGTCATTTAACAACACTTGAAATATTTCTATGTTTGCAAAATTTAGTTTGTATCAGATCACACCAACGAACTGTTTACCCTGCGCCACACGCGGCGTTCCAGTTCCGACAAAAGGGGAACAGAGGGGTTTAAACTTAAAATGTCAATCTTTATGTCCCACTATGTACCAACATAGCACACCTGGCTACGAACTAAACATTATGATCTAAGAATCAAAGTAGGCTAGGTAATCTTACCTTGCTGACGAACACCAACCCCAGGAGAAGCCACAACGTGGTGAAAATCCAGGTCGCTCCATGCAGCTACAGACATCGGTTCCAGTTGCGGTGATTGATAATTTGTTAGGCGTTTACTTCAATCCTGCCGAATATAATTGAAATACCGTGGACAAAATTAAAAGATTGGAGGCCGAGATATTGTGAAGGGCGGAAATGTAACCTTGTTCTATCTCAGCATCAGCAAAACATAACGATCATGTTTTCTATTCTGAAAAGTAATGTATGGGCCCATTTAATTAAAATAACCAACATTGAGAATCGACCTAATTTGTTGGCAAAACAGCTTTAACGAGGTTGTCAAATCTCTATTTGAATAAATATACTATACTACCAAAACAATTTAGGAACACAGGAATAATCTCAGTTAAAGCAAGATCATTTATTTCAGATAAACACAATGTTTCATGAATTGATGAGAAAACACTGGCTGACAATGAAACAGATGATAAAGGATGTAGTGATTACATATTTCATGACATGACTACTGAAAGAGAGAGGGGTTGCAAATGAAAATCCCGGTTCATGGAACATTTCAAACCTATTTGATGTTAAAATCCAGTGTTCCCTAAATTGTTTTAGTAGTATATTTAACGGTAGGTACAATCATAGAATCTCAAAAATAAACATCGATTCACAAGATGCTGTAGCATCTTTTTTTCTTACTTTGTCAATCTGAAACGGAGAACATTTTTGTAAAGGCCTATATCCATTCAATCAATGAAAAGTGAGTTAAATTGCCAGTAGTGCAATAACGAGAATGTTAACATCACAATAGCTGTGCTCATGTTGGGTAACCATGCAATATGAACACCGTGGAAAATCATTTGACACTTGTACAGTTCTTTGCAGGGAATGTTTGATTCTACGGTAACAGCTGTTGATAAACAAACCTCTCGTCAATCTGGCACGTGAAGAGGGGTTTATGTTGGAATTACGTCATAATTACCAACAGATTATAAAAGGTACGGTAGCATTTCAAAATAGGCCGCTCTTTTCCCTGGTGTATTATGTACAGTTATGGAGTGCCATGGTCGAGCGGTTTAGAGCATCTTGTCAATCTGGCACGTGCGAAGAGGAGATGGTTTATGCTGGAATTACGTCACAATACCAACAGGATATAAAAGTAGCATTTCAATAATAGGTCAAGTCCCTTTTCCCTGTTGTATTATGTCAGTTATGGAGTGCCATGGTCGAGCGGTTTAGACATCGGATTTGTGTTCTGATGGCTGAGTCGTCAGAATGTGGGTTCGAATCCCAGCTGCGGGATGCTTGTGTCCTTTAGCAAGACACTTTACCATAATTGCTTTCTCCACCCAGGGTAAATGGGTACCTGTGAGGCAGAGTTGGTTGTTGTGTTTGATTAGCCCTATATGCGCTGTAATGGCAGCAATTGAGCTGTATACCCCAGGAGCTGAGATGGTTTCAGGAATGATTTATGAGCCTGATGAGCAGGTAATAATACCGAACAGCAAAAGAAACGTCGTATGAATCCCAAGATATCAACAGGTATATTTTGTAACGTACACTTTGAAACCATTCAAGTCGCTTTCCCATCTGCTCATAGGATTTTCAGGGCCCATGCCGATTCAGAATGATGTTAGACTGCATATTTCCCGAAAACGATACATGTAAAACACTTGTGGTGAGTTATGTCAACGATTTAAAATCACGACGTTTATTTTGCTGTTCAGTATAAAATGCGCCTTTACACCAGTTTGGTGGATACGTGCGCGCTATATAAGTCCACATTATTATTATTATTATTATTAGTTTCTGAATGTTGCACCTGAGTTCATAGATGGCGTTGTTACTATTTCTACCAGGGCATCAGCCATTCACCACGGATCCTTTTTACACTCAATACAACTTTGTGTTAGTATGGAGGTCGAAAGTGGACATCTGCTTTTCAGCTTTCAAATAATGAAAAGCAGATTGAACGTTGTTATTGCATTTTCTACTTTTTGCTTTTCTTCCCCCCTAAAGTAGATTGAACATTTTGCTAACATCCTTTTTTCTACTTTTCTGTTTTCAGTTTCAAAAAAAGCAGATTTACTTGTTCACCCACACTGCGGTCAAAGTGACATCTGCTTTTCTGTTTTCCAACCAGAAAAGCAGATTGAACGTTTCGACAAATCCATGTTTGCTTTTCGTTCTCAAAAGCAGATTAGACGTTTAGTCAACAGTGGCCTAAAAGTGACATCTGCTTTCTGGTTTCTACAACCCGAGAAGTAGAGCAATGTTTTGGACACATCCTTTTTTCTGCTTTCCTGCTTCCCGAAAAGCGGATCGAACGTTTTCAACAGTGGCCTGAAGTGACAGGTCTGCTTTGTGCTTGAAGAAAAAGCAGATTGAATGATTTGATAAATCTACCCCTATCCACAAAATAATGGACTAATCCTATCGTCACAATACATGTCTGACGACGGCGCCAGGTAGGCGCATTCCGTTCAAAGAAGTGCGGGAGGAATGTACATGTTTTAAAGGCCCTTTTTCTTGCACTTTACTACAAAATTTCAGTTTTTTCGGTGAGTTTGATTTTTTCACCGTTTCCCTGCCTGGTGGTACAATCTAGGGAGAATTTTGTGCCAGCTTATAACTACAAAGAAGTGTACCCACAATTTGTTATTAAAGGAGACTGATTTGTGTGTTACATAATAAAATTAAAATTTCGGATTATTTCCCTTCCTCAAAATATCAATTCCTGGTTTTGGGGCTCCGCTTGTGGGTAAATTTGATAAAATTACTGTTTTGAAACGTACTTTTAAGACGTGGGTATCTTTTTAAGAACAACCATTTAACGACTTAGAAAATATTGTTTTGAATAAAGCCACCATATAAATTCAGACACTACCATAAATTCGGGAGTACCTTCATCAGACATGCAAGAAGACATGTGCGACATCGAATTTATCAAACAGCAAAACGTGTAAACAAAGGGGTCAATAATTATGTAGTCCATCACAGCGCGCTTCCACTGATCTGTGATGCCACCTATTTTTCAGCGATGGTACGTACGCATTTATGGTGATTGTAGATTTGGCCATTATTTTGTGGATAGGGAGTAGATTTATCAATCATCAATCTGCTTTTTCATGCAAAGCGACTTGTCCACTTTAGACCATGTGAGAAAAATCGATCCGCTTTCGAGAAGCAGGAAAGCAGAAAATGATTTGTCCAAACGTTCGTTCTACTTTTCAGGACGGGAAACCAGAAAAGCAAATGACCATTTGACCGCCAGTAGGTAGTAAATCTGTTTTCGTGAAACTGAAAGCAGAAAGTAGAAAAAATGGATGTTACCAAATGTCAATCTACTTTTAGGTGGAAGAAAAGCAGAAGTAGAAATGCACTAGAACAACGTTCAATCTGCTTTTCATTATTTAGAAAGCTGAAGCAGATATCACTTTTCGACCTCCATGTTAGGCCTTGGCATGTAAATTGTCCACTGTCGACCGTCCCACTGTCCCATGGTACAACCACAAAATCACCCGTGAAAGCGTAAGCTGTCAACTAGAGTGAAGTGAGGAATCAAAGTTGAATCAACATGACAACTTAAATCATCGGGTCAAGTTAAACGAATTTCACTGAAGAAATCAATACTACCATGAGAAAGTGACAGGCCAGAAGACTATTACAAATCAAAACATTTGTAATCACCATTCACTGCAGCGACCCAAAACTCCATCCATCGTCTGCAAAATAACAGTTCTTGTTTCCATAAGTATTATTTCACCCACTTGCAAGATCAAACGATCGTTGTCAGAACATTGTATACTAGCTGACGTCACAGCCAGTGGCGGATTAACCATATGGGGCACTCACCAGTTTGGGCCCCATAGAAAAAAAAAATTTCCAATTTTTTTTTTGTGTCCAAGTGCCCCAGCTTGAATTTACCTGCGCCCTCAAATTATTTTGTGAGGAGCCCACAGAGCCCAAACACTATACTTCATGAGGGGGCCCTGTAAAGTCTGTGCCACCTAGTGGCGACGCGAGTAGGCACCAGTCACTGGTGCCCGGGGCACCATGGATTCTTAACCGCCCTGGTCACAGCATCAGCGCACATGTCCAGTTCGGGCCATGTATGAACACCAATCATGACAACTTCAAACCCATGGGCCACGATTAAAAAAATTTTCCCACTGAAGGAAATCAAAATACTACCATGAGAAAACAAAAAGGGCTGACAAGGCGACCAGAAGACAGAAGCTACAGATCACAATAATCACTTGACACTGTACCGACCTAAAACCCATTCCACTCTGCGCAATAATTGAGAAAATGAGTTAACACTCGTTATGTTACTACTAGCTTGTTGGTCGATTATTTCACCTTGGCAAGATCCAAAGATCTCTTGTCAGAACATCGTATACCGACGTCACAGCCTCAGTACCGGTAAACGTCCAGTTCGGGCCATGCTGTCTCATAGCATCATTCAGTCTCTACCAAGTCCTGTCAATATACCCACTTCCATACTCATGAAGGGGACTGGACGCCTTGGACCCATAACCCACCTCATACTTGGTGAAGGGAAACTTGGCATAGTTCATTTGTCACCAACTGGACAGCTTCTACAGAGCCTTAAATGGCAATGATTATCTCTGTCTTTAACATTTTCAACCAAATTGAAGAGAATAAGAAAACATAAGACCACAGACCGACTGACTGGTAAATGCCCTCGGGCGCGCGTCGCCAACTTGCGTGTGGTCTTTTCGTGCTTTGTGTTTTGGTTACCATGGCCTTGACTAAAGGCTAGGTAGGAAGAAGACTGTTCCAGCATGCCTTCACATTATCATAATGTACTTTGGGACTTAATGTTTCGTCATATTTCAGCATGCTTGACATAATGTACTTGGTACTTTAGTCATTATGTCGTCACGATGAATCCGTTGGTCGTTAGTACATGACCAATATCTAGATGGAGCTATACTTCATGTATAGGCCTATTATGCATATTTAAAAAATCTCATTACCACCAAGAATAAAAAATCATGCCTTAAAAGAGTTTGTCTACGTCTAATGATTGAGAGTCACTGTTTTAGCCACATGGTATTGAGATTCCTTGGATGAATCAAAATTGAACAATTGAAGACATTGTTTGGTCAAAATATGTAAACAAATTTACCTTTGACCTAAAATGGTGAAAATAAAATAATACTAAACGGTGATCATAAACTTCGCCAATATTGACATATTCTTTACAAGAATATTGTTAACACCGGCTATATGTCGTCGCCCAGTGAAAAATTTAAAGTCCAGCTGATTGGTCTTATGGTGCCTTATGGTGCCAAAACAAATTTCCCGAAAAAGATGTCTTTTATTTCTTCCATAGATACTGCCTTCAAAACTGTGGTTTTAAAATAACACCAGTGTTGTCAATTGTATTCTGCTATGGTGTTTATATTGGCCGAGTTGTCCAATATGAACACTACTATAGATGTATCAATACCCCCGATGCACGTGTATATCACGTGTATTATTATATCAATTCATTATACTGACTGGGTAGAGGTTGCCCATTGCGCCTAACAATAAAGGTATCCACCGCAAGGCTATGATGGTACTCCCCCATGTTGTTGATAATGTGTGACGTAATTCCAACATAAACCACGCCCACTTCAGGTGCTGGTTCAAACGAACATCAGGGCCCGAACCTCATTATCGTCAAACCCCTCAAGAATCACTTTTAACGTTAAAACTAAGGAGCTTAGTTTTAATATAACAATGGATGCCGACTGGAACCGGAAGAGAAGAATGCGAGTACCAATACGCGCGCGTATTACTACCGTATGTAAAAATTAAAAAAGGTGTGTTTGTTTCACCTGATCGCGGATCAGGGTCGTGGATATTGCGCAGTGCGGAAACAAACGGTAACTTTGGGATCGAACCATGTCGTGCCAGCCGCAGATAATGCCTGCTGTACATGGTGAGTACCGACCCGCTAAACGTCCTCGTGTTAGATTTCATCCGCTAAATTTAGATTTTTGCTGACAAACGTCAGATATCATTTGATAGCAATGATAATTTATTTTACTTCAGATAAATTATTTCAACAGTTTTAAGATTATTTATGAAGATTTAATGAATTTGTAATGATTTTCGTCTTGTTATTTTCGTTTAGCCATCTTGCATCCAGCACGTATCCACCCACGAGCAGGATCAGCAAACACAGATCCGGATCTAAACGTTAAACTGTACGGACTGTCGAGATCCGGATCTGTGCGAAACAGACACCAAGTCAAGGTGAAGGTTGTTCCGGTAGTGGAGCATTTGGGTGAAGGTGTTGTCGAAACATGTTAAGTGAGATAGGAACATCTGTTAGAGTGGAATTACTACAGAAGGCGGCACTCTTACTATTAGTGACAGCAAGGATTCTGCGAAGACACTGAGATCTAAGGCTACGGGCGAGCTTGACCTGAGTTGTAACATGCTGTGCTAAGCGAAATAATAACAGTATAGTGGTGGTATCTACAAAATTTATTCACTGCGCCAAGACATTAAAATTTCTTGAATAGTTTGATGGAAGATTTTAGTCTGTCTTTGAAGGATGCATATGTCAGTTGTGTTTAAAGCCCATATCCGACCATGAAATAATTTTATTAATACGACAACTGGTAGTTTAAAATTGCAAACCCATACTCGAGCTGTTTATTTGACGTGTTTTGCATCCATATTTGGCCATGCAAAAAAGATGACAAACCAAACCTACGATAACACAAACTGAAAACCACCTTAGACGCCTGCTCAATTAGGCAGCCTTGCGTATTCCACGAACAACGAAGCAATGTTATAGCATACCAATATCTGAAGAAGAAACGACGAGAGACACGAATATGTTTGCGTGCTACACCCACGAACCGTGTCAGTGTGTATGAAAGTAGGCGAAAATAAGGACGGCTCAAGCCATGACAGTTCGCTGGTGTTGCATTAGCTATTGCGTTGGCGCTGGATATGCATGAGCAAAAGTAGCGGCCTTGGGGGATTGCATATTCATAGTGGATAACGAGGGTCCGGGGAAACAACCTGGGAATTAGAGGACTAGCAATTGCATCAAGCAAAATATTTAATAGTGAAAGGAGGAAATAGAGGCGCTAATATTTATCAAAAATCAAAGGGTAAGATCGTAACATAATCTTACCGTACCAAGTAAGGTGGAGAACATATGGATGATGACATATACTTCAAATTATTTCAGGATATTTCTTTTTATTCCTCAGTTATGTCAGTTTGATCTTGTCAATTCCCCGTTAGTACCAACACGGTCATTGTACATGCAGTGGCATCTGTAATAGGATCCTTCATTTTTGAAGGGAGGATTTTTAGAAGGAAATAAAGTCCAAAAACCATCATAAAGTGATTTTAAAGATAGTTTCGCTTTCTGTACCCCAAAACTTGACTGAATCAGTTTAACTGAATTAGTGGTTGCAAAGAATCGAAAAACCCTTAAAGAGTGGCGGCTCGAGTTTCCAAAGACAATATCTGTGCACATTGTTGGCACCAACCTGTAAGAACATAACCGCACGTGGTAGCCCTGGCAGATACACGCCTAATGTGGGCAACAGTTATCAGGTATATAACTGTATCTGAAAGATTATCTTTATCCATGTATTACCGTCGATAGGGTGTATTCTTACGGGTCCTGATCGCCACATGTCTTCACACACCCCAGCAAACAGCGCAGGAAACTTAAAAGGAGCACCGTAGGTTTATCCAAATAGCTAGCACTGAACAATCGCGCATTGGGATACAATTTGGGGCATCTGTTTGGCGCAGCTGTGGAGTCAATATTTTTTGTTCTGGACGCGGCGTTCACAGACATCCCACGATTCCTTAGCTGCTATTTGTGCTAACAAACATATCAAACAAAAAAATAAGACAATCCATGGACATGAATATTCATTTAAATTCATTTTAATTTTCAATAAATACTATTTCCAAACAGCGTTAGATAAAGGAAATTGTATTGACTGAAGTCAAGGTTAGGTAAGCTTTGGATATGGTGTCCTTTTTAAATAGGCAGATGTACCATTCATTATCCTTATTATAAGTGCACATTCTCAGTTGTTCTTCAGATTAGAATGAAATCAATCCTGTGCCTTGAATAGGAAGTTACAATAATGTAATAACAGTCATATAAATGTTACATTTACCCATACCAACAACCCGGGACATGCTTGACCCAACCTGGTCGAGGACCCAAATGCATCCATACTTTTTAGGACTGAATAACACCGCAAAAACAGTGATATTTAAACAAACACTACCCCTAGTGGTGTATAGTACTGGGCAACACGCTTAATATAAACACCATGACAAAAATAAAGTTGACATGACTGGTGTTATTTAAACACCGCGGTTTTATGCAGGGAAGATAGATTTACAGAAACCAACATGTAAAAGTTACAGCATTTATTGTGTCATTAGCTAGAAATAGTAAAAATGCATTCAGATATTTTGTCTGGCTCTTCTCAGAACCAACTTTCAAATCATATTTATGGTTGTAAAACCCGGGAAATGAAGAAAATACACAATCATTCCAGGATTTATGATAATCCAACTTTCAATTTTTCTCTTCATAACAACCTAACCTTTAAAAATTAATTAGCTTATGGAATTTCTTTATATTTTTATGAAACCTAAAAAATAATATTAATTTTTGTTTTGTAATGTTACCATACGTAACTTACATCTTACAATAATATATTCACAATTATAAGGGGTTTATTATGTATTATGTATTATGTATATGTATTATGTTTATATATATATATATATATATATATATATATATATATATATATTATATATATATATCTTATATTCACAGTTAAGATAACTACTAACGAGGAAATTCTGTGCACTTAAACAAACAAATCTGAGAACCCAAAATCGCAGCACTACATTATACCACCATTGCAATTACACTCATTCATCACACACATTATAACATCCATCATACCTTCATCATCATACTGCCTCGCACCCATATCACCACCATTCAAACTCATGTATTCACTGCCAAATTTATTAAAATTTATGTGATTGTCAGACACAACTTTTGTAATTTACATAACAATTCCTTATTTTTCTCTAAGATTAAAGCACTAATTTCTCAGGCTAATTGATATGCCTACCAACTTGACTCCAAGTGAGTTCTTAGATAACAGTTGGTTACGTAACAATTGAAAGATCTGGTATATAATCAACATAATAGCCTCTTTAAAATGTGCATGCATTGTTTTTAATTTAATTTTATTAAATGAAATGTACAAATATATCTTAAAACGAAAAGACATAAGTAAACTGACCTTTCCTAGTAAATTAATTTCAAATTTCACATTATTGATTTGTTAAAGTTGAAAGCAGTTGACAGAAAGAACAATTTCTTCTATGATTATATTTCAGTCAGACCATACTCAGACTAAACAGATTATAAGGTAAAGCAGCTATCACTTGAATGATTAAACAAATATTCACAATGAATTAAAAACCAACAACAAGGCTACATCAATCCAGATTTGGCCCAATCCATATAAAACCATCAACAAGGCTACATCAATCCAGATTTGGCCTCAACCTATAAAACCATCAACAAGGCTACATCAATCCAGATTTAGCCTCAATCCAAAAAAACCATCAACAAGGCTACATCAATCCAGATTTGGCCTCAACCATAAAACCATCAACAAGGCTACATCAATCCAGATTTGGCCTCAGTCCATAAAACCATCAACAAGGCTACATCAATCCAGATTGGCCTCAATCCATATAAAACCAACAACAAGGCTACATCAATCCAGATTGGCCTCAATCCAAAAAAACCCACAACAAGGCTACATCAATCCAGAAGTTAATCAGAGTATACGGGTGCACCCACTAAATAGTGAGGAATTATGCGCCGAGCTATTTATCATAGTGTATGCCTCAAATTTTCTGAAAACAAAGATTTGAGCATTCATTTGATGGATTGTAAAAATGGCCACTATCATAACCTGGGGGTCCTTGGCTTCCAACTGTGAGTATTTTGGAACACTAGGCCCTGAAAGTGGTCCTAATTTGATTTCAAGCAAGGCCTTTTCCAAATGGCTGCTTTTCAGTGTGGGCGTTTTCACTACTGTAGAGGGTGGTTTTCATTGGGATGAGAATAACTCCCTGGAAACCTGGACTTTAGAAATAAGAGAAGAATATAAAGGTTATATATCGATCAATATTTTTCTTTTGGTTTTAAAACTGTGGGACCTCAAGTATTTTTAATGATTTTGAATATTTTGTATTTAGCACTGTTTACTATGGGGGTTTATTTAGTGTGCACCCATACGACTGAAACGTTGAGTTGTCAAAGCCGCCTTCTTCTCCAAACAACACACTATAACAACTGATATTCGCTAGTCGTAGCCTCTAGCGGTGAAATTGCACCAGTGTCTTGACGATATAATACTAATTGCAGACACCATGTGAAATTCTATTGAGTAGTAATTATTAGTTCTGAAAGAACTGAGGTTACAACTTGTTGAGATTTTGCAGACTTGTATGACTTATTGAATATCAGACTTATTGAATCAATGTTTAATTAATGACTAGACCTGACTTTAGTCACCATGTATATGACTCAGACTTAGACCGATTCTTAAGACTTGACTGATGTTTGGACTCGGACTAGGAGGCAAAATGGCTTGTTACATTTATTTAAAAATTCAGACCATTGTTAAAATTGGAACAATGTCTTAATATCATAATGGTGGTAAAATGCATGATAAAAAGGAGAAATATTGGGCGTCTGAATCAAATATTTGTATGCTTACTTGACCTTCGTGACTTTTGAATTGGAATCTACCTGAGCTTTATGACTCGAGACTCAGAATCAACACTGGGAACTTGGACTTGAGGACCAAATACAAGTCTGCCTTTTTATCAATCTGGACTTTGAGGCTAGAACAGTCAGGTTCCTTTTTAAAATTTTTCAACACAGTTATAGAGGCCATCAATTGTTATATTTTCACAAGTACAAAGTGACTTAAATTTGAAGCCTGTGTACTTGACAATTTAAAACGAGCTTCACCAGTCATGGTTCTAGACTCCAAATAGTGAGTTTAGTCAAATATTGCAGCAAACCTTGTGGTGATTTATTCAATTCAAATACACAGCAACAGCTTTGAGGGCTATTTGAGATTGTTGTTTTTCCCAAGCCCTGGTTTTATGAACTTATCTCTACTTGCTGCATGGTGATATTCAATTTCTGCTTATCTTCTGTGGCATCTTGTCCACGGATGGCCTACCTTGTCTTGGGATAATAATAATAATAATACAATAACAATGTGTGGATTTATATAGCGCGTATCCACCAACTAAGGGCTCAAGCGCATTATATTATTATCCCTGCTCATAAGGCTCATAAGGCTCATACATTGTAAATCATTCCCGAAACCAAACAGCTCCCTGGGAGTATCAGCTCAATTGCTGCCATTTCTAGCGCATAGAGAGCAAACCAACTCTGCCTTCACAGGTACCTATTTAACCCTGGGTGGAGAGGGAGCAATTATGATTAGTGTCTGCTCAAGGACACAAGTGTCACGGGTGATTCGAACCCACATTATGTTGCTTACACCAGAACTTGAATCCGGTAAGTAGACCGTCGGCCACGACACCCTGAGGAAGCAGACTTGCATCCACTCTTCTTCGGTCCGCAAAAGTAAGTTTTCCCGTTTGAAATGAATTAATACTGGATATAATAATCTGGAATCACAAATGAGTGCAAAGTTGCAGTGAAATTTTTCTCAAATGTCAAAGTTGGAAAACTGCTTCTTGGCAAGATAAGAAAGTTTCACCAGCATATACGTTGAGTCGTTAATAAGAAAAGTGAATATGCATTCAGAATTTTTGGATTCATTCAAATGTGGAATTTTAAAAAAAGTAATTTTTCCCATAAACTGGTTGATGACAGAAATCAGACAAAATTATTTAAAATTGATTGTTCATCCCCAAACAACACAAACCCCTTTTTTAAAAATTTCAATATGACCATTCAGTTTTTTAAATTACAATCTAAAATTTGTATCTTTCACTGAATTTGTTTAATGGGGCCCGGGGGAAAGGGGCCCCTTTTTTATGACAATGAATGTACAAGCCAGTGGCTGAAAAGGGGAGTGCAGGAGGGGGCTGCCCTCACTTGTTAAAATATTTTTTGGAAAAATTCAAAAAACTTGTTGGTATTTTGAACTTATTTGCCCTGCTAAATAGGGCGTAAAAAAAAATAAAAAAAATGAAAAAATAAAAAAAGAGAAAACAGGAAAAGGGAAAAATGGGCCCAAAATTTTTTTTTTGGGGGGTTTGGGGGGGGTTTGGGAAATAACCTGATCCGGGCATGCAGGGTTAAACTGAGCAGTTTTAGAGATCATCCTTTTTTTGGGGAAAACAAAAGAATTTTAAATGTTGTCTGAATTTTTGTGCCCGGAAATTGACCACCAAAAATGTTTTCTCAACCTAAAAATCCTGGCTATGCCACTGATTTTTTTTCCCCCCTTCATGCCATATGCATTCTTTTTTAACCCGGGAGGAGGGTTTGTACTTCAGTTCACAAAAAACATGTAGTTGTATCCTTTTTGGAGGTCATGGGGGGGGCATCAGATATCGAATTGACTAAATCAAAGTTTAATTTTTAAAAAAACCCAATCATGAAGCACAGAAGATTTTTTCCAAATTTTTGCCTCATCTTAAAGACCTTGAACTATGCCACATTTCGTTCGCAGACATGACCCTAATCTGACCTCCCTTTCCCGAACCCAAAAAAATTTTAAGTGAAGAAATATTCAGAATCACTTTTCTGTAAATGTATTTTTTATCTTCGAAAAAATTTAAATTTTTTCCAAATTTAACAATTGACAATTTATTATGAGGAAAAAATTTTTTGTAAGGGCTTCCCTGATTGAACCGGAACTTGGTTGGAAGAATTTAAAAATTTTATTGGGGAAAGGGAAACCCGAAGTTAATGTATTCAGTTAAACAAAATTTTATTTTTTTATTATAGATTTGGGAAAAATCATACCTCCCGAGGCAACCCTTTTTCTTTTATTTTTTTTTTATTTCTGACCACAAAACATCAAATTTAAAATAAAAAAGTCTTCCCCAACCCCCATTAATTTTCTAACATTTTTAAATCCAACCTTTTTCCCAAATTTAACAGCCAATATCTCGGGAATTTAAAAGACCTATTAGAAAACAAAAAAAACAATTGAATTCCTTACATTAATAACTTGTAATTTTTGAAATGAGCCAAAAAATGCTTTGATTTGGGCAAATTAGTGGCAAAAAGGTTAAAAATTTTAAAAAGGGTTTTTTCCTTTGCTTCCTTTTATGTTTAAATTTTACAAAATTAAAAAATAAAAAAAAGAAAAAAAGTTTTTAAAAATGTAATCTTTCCCGCTCTTTAAATTAATATATGAGAATAAAAAGGGAGTTTAGAAAAACTTTAAAAGGGTTTAAAAAACAAATTTGGCGATGCTGTTTCCTTCGCCAATAATTAAAAAGAGGGGAAGACATTTTTGGGTTTGGGCATAATATTATGTCCAAACCCAAAAATTAAAACGCCCTTTTAACAGACGAAACCATTGTGACATTTTATTTAGGGTTTTAGGGTCTCTGATAAAATCAAATTAAATTACTGGGAAAAATTTTAAATTTTTAATTGGAATTTTTACAATCTCTGCTATTTTTCCCTTTCTCTTCTCGATGAGACTTATCAAACAAACAAAAACAGTTCCAAAGTTCACAGAGCCTTCAAACTTGACAGATACTTATACCATAACATGTAGTTGTCAATAAATTTATGACATATAGTTTCAGGTAAAGTTGTGACGTCATGGTGACGTCATCAGATAGCAAAATACACTAAATCAAATTTAATATTTCCAAAATCATATCTCATGAACCACAAAAGATATGTTCACAATCTTTGCATCATCTACAGATCTTGAATTATGTGACATTTCATACACAGACATGACCTCAATCAGACCTCTCTTCCGGTCGAAACCGGATATGGTATATGTTCAGTGGACGAAATTACTGACATGTGACCTTTTAAAAATGTGAAGGATGACGTCATCACCTGTCACAGTGCCTCTTGCGGCAGGTTTAGAAAAATAATCTCAAAATCATAGGGAATTTGAATATGACTTCTGCGAATAAAGTGATAGTGACATCTTATATTCTCAAAAATGTTTGATAACATCATCAAAGTTCAGAGCGCCCCTAGTGGCATTTTTAAAAGGATTATTTCCAGTCTCAGAAATTGAACCAAAGCAAGTACTAACGTTGTTTTCATGATCATGAGAAGTTTCATTGTGTCCATATATGACCTTCAAATCACCTGTTCTCGTCCTTTACTCCGGTCCAAACAGGAAGTCCGAAGTCAACACTATCCTAATGCAAAATTGATATATTTTTGAATATACAATTGATATTGTTATAAAAAATGAAACACCTTTGCAAAATATGATATTGACATCATCGTTGATAATTTGATTGAACCGAAGTGGACTCGAACACCGTGTGTTGTTCCAACTTCTTCTCCCAATAACTCTCCGGTAACAAATACATACTTGCAAACTTCACATGAACTTGAAACTTGCATGTACTTAGAACTTAACAGTAGATGAAACACGAGTTGTGAGTGACCCCAATTGACTTTACTTCCCGTCCAAACCGAAGTCAAAGTTTAACATTTAAAAATCATATCTCAACAACCACAAGAGGTAAATTCACAATTTTTGCACCATTGTACAGCTCGTTAATTGTCAAAACAATTTTACACAAAGGTGACCCCAATTTACCTTTACTTCCTGTCTAAACCGAAGTCAAAGTTTAATATTTAAAAAAAAATCTTCCAAAAGGGGTAAATTCAAAATTTTTTGCACCATTGTAAGACGTTATTTGTAAAAACAATTTTACAAAGGTCCCCAATTTTGCCCTTATTCCTGCCCAAACCCGGAAGTAAAAGTTTAATTTTTAAAAAAATCATATTCAAAAACCCAAAAAAGGGGAAAACACTTTTTTTGACCTTTTCCCAGACCGTTAATTGTCAAAAGATATTTAAAAAAAGATGCCCATTTGACCTTCCCCTTTACACCGAGTAAAAGTTTAATTTTTAAAAAAATCATATCTCAACAACCAAAGGTAAATTTACTTTTGCACCATTGTATGTTTTTAAATTTGGGATAAAATTTCAAAAGGTGCCCCAAGGGTTGCCCTTCCCTTAAACCGGAGGTAAAATTTTAAATTTAAAAATCATTTCAACAACCACAAGGGTAATTTCACATTTTCCCACTATTGTACAGTTTTTAATTTAAAATTTTAAAAAACATATAATTTGACCACCCTTTTTAAACCAAATCAAAGTTGAATAAAAAAAATAATGATGCGTTTTTTAAAAAACACGCGTTCATCACTCCCTAAAAACTCAAACACCTTGTGTTTGTAAATCACAAACATCCTTGGTTGGTTTTCGGGCGCGCCGAACACCTATTGTTTTTATGTTTAGGTGTTCGAGCGCGGCCCTTTGTTTTTTCTTTTTTTTTTTTCTTCTTAAAAGGGCACCCTTTCTAAGCATATAACCTTCAAACTTAACATAAACAGAACATATAAACAGACAAACCTTTTCGACTTGATTACGTCATCAGGTGTCGTTCCCAAAATAAAAGTTTAATATTTAAAATATCATATTTGAACCACAAAGATATTTTCACAATCTTTGCATCATATAAAGATTTTAAATTTTGTAATTTTCGTTTTAGCGGACCCCAAACTGCCCTTTCCCTTTCCCGGTAAAAACCGGGAAGTTGACAATTAAAACAAAATCATACCCATGAACCATAGAAGATATTTTCCATCATCATTTAAAGATCTTGAACTATGTAAATTTCGTTTCAGATGCCCCCAATCGCCCTTTTCCTTCGGTCGAAACCGGAAGGTTGGGCAATATGCTGAATTATTTTCCCCTTTTCGATCTATCCCCTATCGGCGTGACAGAATACGCAAAATATAATTTAATAGGGGCCACAACGTAAGGGGAATAAATGAGGAAATTCCCCCTTTTACATGATATTGGGTCAAAAATGTTCCTTTCCTCGTTTACCTCTAATATAACAAACCTGAAAATTTTTTTGGGAAAATGCGGAAATTTACCCATTCTCATTCAATGCGGCATTTGTACGGGTAATGCCCCCAGTGTAACATGATATGTGTTTGTGAAAGAATCGGGAGATTGTGCTTTGTTAGATGCCGCAAATCTGTTTTAAAAATAGAACGGTAAAACGGTAGTTAAAGGCCAACTGCCACAGCAGATGTTGCCTTTCAATATAAACTTTCAAACATCTAAAAAAAGGTAACTTTTCTTATAATTATGGTGTTTGGTTTTTTAAAATTATTATTTTAATATTGCTTAGTTTCATTTAATTTGGGAGATTGAGGCCATTATATTTACGGCCCTGGATGGTGATTATATGAGTGATGACAAAAAAGTAGCCCAAAAAAATTTTTGAACGGTTGATATTTTTTAATCTTGATTGAAGGATTTTTTACATCACCTAATTATTGTAACATTATTTAAAAAACCCATTAGATTTTTATTCCATTTTTTAACCTAGTTGTGCCCCCATGGTTTTGTTTACTTTTTTTGGGTAAGGGGGATTTTTCCAGTCAAGGTCATTTTTCTGGCAGCACGTTAAGTGAAAATTTTTGGGGTTTTCTAAAACCTTTTGAAGTTAAATTGTCACCCTGGTATGATCATAAAAGTAATAATTTAAAGGGAATTGACATAAAACATGTTTGGTTTTGGGGAGCAATATTTAAAATTAAAAGTTTTTCCCGTCATGTAAAAAGTTACTGTTATGATTAATTATTTTAGATTAATAAAAGGGGTTGGGGTTGTTACATTTCTAATAATATTATGTTTGTTTTCGGTTTTTTTTTGGATGTCGGCAATATAAAAGCCATATAAAAGCGCAGGTTAAAACCCCTTTTTCTGTCTCTCAAGTGTTTATTTTATCCATCTCTGGGTCATCTTCACATAATTTTTAAAATTTTTTGATAAATTTTTTTACAGTGTCACAAAAGTAGGTGATGTGGTCCCTTGTTTCTTTGCATTTTATTTTGTAGTGAGGGAAATTAATCACCTTAAAATCAAACATTTCACAAATTGATTGTTGGGTTGCCAAAATTCCCGAATGAGTGTTACTGATGGGGTCATAATTTTACTTTTTGGGAATACATAGATCTGTGTTTTTATTGAAAGTAGGTTTAAAAAAGCATTTGAAAAGAAATCATTTTTTATTATCTTCCAGGAGAAGAAACAAAACCCCCAAAATACCTGACTCACAAGATTGGGGGGAATGGGGAACCCCCTAAAGTTCCACTGCAGTGAAATACCCTGATTTTCCATTTTCAGAAAGAACAGTCGTACTTTTTTTAAAAAAATGGTCCGCAGGGGCCCGTTAAAATTTTAAGATTGTCAACACCAGCATTCCTTTGGTAAAAAATTTTCTGGGCACCCCAAACATATTTTTTTTTAAATTAAATTTTGTTTAAAAAGTTTTGAATTTAAATCGGGGGGGTTTTCGGGACAGGTTTAATACAAAAAGAATTACTTTTTTATTTTGAGGAAGAGATCCAGATTGGGTTTGGAAAATTTTATAAATTTTCATCAAAAAATCAATAAACTTCCCACAAGTTGTTTAATAACCAAAAGATTCTAGAAAAATATTAAAAAAAAATGGTAAAGTATTTTTTCCCAAATTTTTGGGGTTTTTTTCTAAATATTTGGTTTTTTGGGTTTGCCGGGTTTCAAATTTTAAATTCATGAATTTTTTTTCATTTAATTAATGAAAAAAATTTTTGTTTATTATCATTAATAAATAAATTTAAAAAACCCAAAGTTTTTAAAATTATTCTTAAGAACCAAAACTTAACATAAATAACGTAGTTGTATCCTCTTGTGACGTTGGTTAAGGCATCAGATATCGAATTACACTAAATCAAGTTTAATATTTCAAAAAATCAAACTCATAAAATAAAATTTTTTTTCTTTTGTGGAAATTTAACAAAAAAAAATAGTTCCAAATTAAATTCAAAATTTTAAAACATACTTATACCATAACAGGGGGGTTTTAAAAAATTTTGAATATAGTTTCAGGTAAAATTTGATGTCTTTGACGTCATCAGATAGGGAAAACACTAAATTTAAAATTTCCAAAATCTATCTCATGAACCACAAAAGATATTTACTCTTTGTACTTAAGATCTTGAATTTGACATTTCATGCAGATAATCAGTTTCTTTGGTCGAAAAAAGGGTATGGTATATCCCTTCGTGGACGAAATTTCTATTGACTTGACCTTTTTTAAAAAAATGACCCATGACGTCATCACCTATTTGCCCTTTTGTGGAAAAAATCTCAAAAGTCATAGGAAATTTTAATTCCTGAATAAAAGGGTAGTGACATCTTATTCTCAAAAAAGTTTGATAAATCATCGTTCAGAGCGCCCCAGTGGCATTTAAAAAAATTTAAAAAACAAGAAAATTATTTTTTTATGATCATGAGGAAGTTTCTTTTGTCATATAATTATATGACCCTTTTAAAAACCCCGTTTGACCTTTTTGGTCCCAATTGTCAAAGCAACACATTCTAATAAAATTGATATTTTTTTGAATAAAATTTTAATTTAAAAAAAAAATATGATACACATTTGCAAAAAATGATATTGACCATCGGGTAAGATTGAACCGGAAAGGGTCAACCCCTTTTTGTTCAAACAAAAACTTAAGCTCTAGTTTTTCTTTTTTTCTCAGTCCCTTTTCCCAACAAGGCATCCTTGCTGAGCATTTAATTAAACTTTAAAAATAAAAAATATATCAAGCTGGAAACCGTTTGCTGTATTTTTGATTACGTCATCGGTGTGAATTTCGCTAAATCAAAGTTTAATATTTCAAAAAAAATTTTCCATGAAACCCCAAAAAAATATTTTCAATCTTTGCATCATCTGAAAAATTTTTAAAGTGATTTTTTTGTTTTAGACGACAATCGACCTTTCCTTGGTCAAAACCGAATTAAAATTCAAAAAATTTATATTTTATGTATATAGAAGATATTTTTAAAAAACTTTTTAAACATCTTAATGATCTTGAATATGTCCATTTCGTTTTTAAAACGTGATCCCAAAACTGACCTTTTTTCCGGGCGAAACCGGAAGGTTGGTGAAAAATATCAATTACCTTTTCCCCT
>JAQQFT010000452.1:0-26368 GCA_029582265.1 Zoroaster sp. YZ-2022 | reverse complement strand
TTAAAGGGGTACCACCCTTTCACTAGATTTAAAATGAATAATTTCAATGAGATATTTCACAAAACAATTGTCCAAATCTCATTTTTATGGAAAGAAAGTGTCAAATTTATGACGCAAATCTATTAACAAATATTTTGGCACATTTTCTTTGTCCATGCTTCGGGAGTATTTTTGAAAAACGTGTGTACACTTTTTTTCACATAAGTTTAGCCTAAGACATGTTTAGATTGTGCTTTTCTGTGATGTGAGTTTGAACGTTAAAAACCATACATGAATAGGTGTCCATGTTAAGCACGTTTAGCTTTTGTAGACACATGTACAGAGGATGGCTGTTAGCATTTAAACGCTATCATACAACGTTTATTTTATGTAAGCTTAAATTCTAAACACCATTTTTGCAGTGTAATTTGTAAGCATTTCCTCCTCTTTTCAAGGTAAAATAGCAATGTTTTGATGAAAAGAAAACTGTTGTTAAAATAACCACCTCTTTGGAGAAAAGGAAATAGTATTTTGTCTTCACCTTCCCCAGTTAGAATAAAATACGGACAAGTCTGAATGCATTTTAATTATTTTCTCGTTAACAAACACAGCTGAAACTGTACAGGTTAGTTGTTTCACATACTCTTCTTTCTTTGATTCAAAGAGTAAAACAATGCACTCGTAAAGTAGTTTCAACATTTTTCCACCTTGTAGGTCTACCCTTCAGTCATTTTCATTACCGCGCTTATGTCGTTGTAGCTGAAATAAGATTGATTAATTGTTGCTATTAGGCAGTATATGGGATTTATAATCGGTATTTTAAGAAAAGTTATTAAAATTATTTATAGGAAAGATAGGAAAGAAACCATCATAAGCAACAAAACTGCACCCTTTTAGTGATTTATCTACTCAATTTGTTTTGTTTTTTATTTGTCACGGTGATTTGGCTTTCAATTATTTTACATAGGATTTCAGTTCTGATATTATTAGTGTTCATATACATGGATGTGGACAAATAGTATAGATACGTTTAATGTAGGGCCTAAATGTATTCATTTTTACAGAACAAAATGGTTTACTATAGTTAAAACAGTTTATTTATTTACATGATTTGGCTTCTGATTATTTTACATATGATTTCGGTTCTGATGTTGTAGTATTCATACCCAGGGATGTACAGTTAATGGGATACGTTTAATGTCACTGTATTCATTGTAAGACTTAAGACCCTGTGGCTCCATCCAATCAATGATGACAGTAACGGATGGCCAGCGGCGTAATTAATGGTGTTGTTATTAACAGATTTGATTTTGAATTTTGTTCGAATTTATTGATTTTACAATACTAACATACACTTAAAACTAAAGTGTTGAATCAACATCTAAAGAGTTCAAATAGTGACAACTCTTTATATAAAAGTTGGATTTGAATGGTTTACAAAATGGTTTACTATAGTTAAAACAGTTTGTCATGTAGATTTGGCTATTTGATTATTTTACATACCAGTTCTGATATTATAGCTTATATTCATGGATGTGGACAAATAGTCTAGATATTATTACGGTAATGTAAATGGATTCTTTACTAAATATCAAAGACTTGGACATATTTGTGTGTAAAAATTGTAGCATAAACTAACTATAACCCAACCCTCTTACACAGCGAAAATAGTTAATAGTTTTGTCTGTTGTTGTTTATTTATTCATTCTCACTAAATTATAAAGTATAACAATACTTAACCAATGGTGAATATGTTCGATTTTTAAAAAGTATTTTATTAAAAGCACTTTAATTGTATAACTAGAGTTAAAATGTTTGTTAGAACAACACACAGTGTTTGTGTCAACTCATTCAATCAAATTATCATAGATGATGTCAATCATATTTTGCAAAGGTGTATCATCTTTGCTAAAACAATATCAATTTCATACTCAAAAGAACCTATCAATTTTGCGTTAGAATGTGTTGAATTTGAACTTCCTGCTACCGGAAGTAAAGGTCAGATCAGGGCATTTTGAAGGTCATATATGACACAATAAACTTCCTCGATCTTGAAAACAAACGTTAGTACCTGCTTTGGTTCAATATCTGCATTCTCGTGCGACGCTTGAACACCCTAGCAAGTACGCGTGAACACGCCAGTGCGACGCGTGAACACTTCTTAGTGCGACGCGTGAACACCCCCAGTGTTACGCGTGAACACTTCTAGTGCGACGTGTGAACACCTCTCTGCAAAAGCGACGCGTGAAATACCCTTTAGTGCAAGACGAACACTCTTCGTAATGTACATGTGTGTCCTTTTAGAATTATAAAAAATACCCATGCCAATTAGCTATAAACTGAGATACTTCGAGAATAGCGTCACAATCAATAGGGCATGGAATCGAGTGTTATTTTTGTGTTATGAATCAGTTAACAAAAATAATACCCCACGTGATAAGGTAATATTACCGTGTGCTGCATAAATGAACCAGTATTTTTATAATAATAATTTCATCGGTTGTTAATACATTTAACATCTTTAATTGGGTCGATTGAAGTATTGAATGTATTTTTGTCGACAGATTGTATCTTGTTTAATTAATTGCTTTCAAATAAACTTATTACCATAAACGTAATGGCCATATGTACCTGTACACACTATTAGTACCAGGAAAACGATAGTGCTCTGTGAAATTAGAACCTAGATTTCGAACGGATGCGAAAATATAACATAGTTTAGTAGAAAGTGTGTGAACATATTGGGGATGTGATCACATTGGTCATTCCCCCAAAATGCTATATTTATTCCCATCACCCCAAACCCCTGATTTGAAACTCTTATATCCCTCTCGACAGACATGAATGACAAAACGGAACGAGTAATTATGTATTTATATTGTGAATAATTATCTGCTTTATTATTTCACGTACCGAGTATTATACACTGATAATCACTGACCGGCAATGGGGGCGCTTATAAATTCAATCTCAGGTCAGCGACCTTCAAGAGAATTGCCAAACATCTCTGTAGCAAACGTATACAAACTATTAGCACACAATAAATTGTCCCATGATGGTATCAATCTTCGTTATATTCCCATTCTCTCAACAAACCTCTCATTCCCAAATCAATCACATTTTCCTCTTTTTGTTTTTGAGTTCTTTCGGCACCATGTAACGATCTCTTTTTGGACAAAGTGATACCTGAGATGTTTATTCCCTATTTTTCAAGCCGGAGTATGAATAGTTTTTCACTGAAAAGAAGATTTCATCGGCCATTTGCAAGATTTTAAACCCAAGAAACTTTTTCACTTGAATGTAAATGGAGTAAATAGGGCTTGGTTGGCGACACTGCTTAGCGTAAATGGTGTCCTCTTTAGGCCACACACACATGGTTTCCACTGACTGTTCAACCACTTTTTGTAAAAATTCCCAAAATGTTAAAACACGCAAATTTCCATGCTCGAATAATTTACAAATATAATACTAAAACTGTATAAGCAACTAGCATAGATTCGGTGTCTGACAAGTGTACAACCCAACATTTCTTATTTATTTAATCTGTGTGCTGTAAAAGGTGTTCATTGTTTGTGGATAAGAGGATTTAATGTACTTTTAAAATAAACTGGAATAAATATACAGCGAAATTTTTTGTCGGCATAAACGTTCTGGTAGAATGGGCGAAATGTATACGGGTATGTACTCTAGGCCGTAAATGTCTCCGGTTCCTGGTCTCGCGTGCGTCGCTCAGACCCGCGCATCGGTTATTTCACCTTCCTTTTTCCCTATGAAACGATGTCCAATTGCAGTCAACTTGGAATTTCAAGCCGTGCTGTGTTTTAACCTCCTCGATCCCAAGGGTTTCAAAAGAGCTCGTTGTGACATAATATGCTTCTGATCCCGTGGGTCAAAGTGCCGAATCGGCAAGCCTTGACGACCACGCATACTTAATTCACCACCCGAAATGCTTGAGTGGTTTTTTGCTGAAATCTCTATTGACAGGAATGAAGTGTATAAAAGTTCGCGAAAGAAAAGCGCGTCACTTTTTTGTGGTTTTCTGAAAGGCGTCCACTTGCTTCCACAACTGTCGTTTTAGTTGCAATCATGATGGAAACACAATAAATGATGGCATTTTGGCTGAGATTTTAAGTAAGACAGTGGCTCAGAATCAGATGACGAAGTAACGGATGACGACAGCACATTTTAAAACTCCCAGCGGAATTCGTTCAAGAGGTAGGCCTAATCACAGTAAACTGAATAACTAACACTAGTATAGTAGTAACACTAACAGTTAACGCTCTTCCTGGCCCAATGCAAATTAATGTAATTCACTTATTTTCCAGGCTATAAAGCGTAAATATTGGGATGCATTTTTTATTGCTCGCGATACAACTGTTGGAGTTGAGAATGCACCGAAAAATGGATCCCTTAATAGATTTACCAAATCCCCCACCCTGGACTGGGTCAAAAAGCTGCTAAAAATGTACAATTTTTTAGTAGTTTGTTGGGGTAATATTTTGTATTCATTGAAACAGCAAGTTATTATAGATATAGCATATATAACATCCACCCATAGTCGGTCGTGCTGTTTAGCGTCATCGTTGAAATGCACTCTAATTCCTGCTTTCCAAAAAGAATAGTCTCAGCCTCGAAAGGTCCTTATGTCGTATTATGCAAGAAGTTGGGGAATTCACATTAAAATCGCACATTAAACGAAAATTTTATCATCAATGAGTTTTGGAGAGGATAGGCCGCCATATTTCTTTTCTCAGTTAATATTCATTTTGCGCATGACCCCCTGTGGCCCTTGCGCATTGGCGTGCGTGCAGCATTGAGATATTGTATTTACAAAAGGACCGAGATTAATCCCTGCCTTGTTTTTTTTCGTTGCGCCCACCTACCAAGGGGACAGCCGGCCGAGATCGTTATACGACAGGGAAAGTTAGATTCCGATCCGGGGTTGGGGAAACGATTGAGACCATTACGGCGTGGGACTGCAGTTCACTGGAAATCCTGGCCCCACCGGCGACTCCTGCCAGCCGTCGGCAGCAGGTCTTCGTTGCTGTGGCTTTTACAACTCGTGGGATATGCTCGTCGACGAGACCACCTGCTATGCGCAGCAAACACAGACTCAAATCCTGATCAACAATGATGCATTTGTAATTTCTCATTGCTAGGCATAAGCAATCTCTCAATACAAGATGTAATTACGACATCTGAAGTTCTTCGATCCCATTCTATCCGTCGATCATGTCCCGTAACGGTTCAGTCTACCCCTTCGGCTTCATCTGGGGCCAACTAAATTGTGAAAGTTTTGCCAAACGGGACAAACTTTCCAAAGTTCGGCCCTTGATAAAGTCCTCGTCCGAAGTCAACCTGTATAACCCTCGCGCAGAATCTGTTCCAGACGAGAGTATGTTGAAACTCAAGGGACGCTTAAGTTTGTCTCGTACATGCCTAAAAACCATCAAACGGGGGTATTAAAGGCCCTCCTGAACGAGTCCAAAACAGGATACACGTGTGTTAAACTGTACACAGGACAAAGGACACCCAAACTGTTTATGATGCAAGATGAGATTAATCAGACTGTCATCCACCAAACCCAACAGTTGCAGGAAAAGTCGTCACGATCTGGTCCATGGATCTGAGAATAAGGGACACGTAATATATTGTGATAATTACTATACTAGCTCAGCTCTTAGCTAAACTTGCTAAACTAGGATTCAGATTTTACATTGTGGAACTGTTCGTTACACTAACAGGAATACCCCAGGGCCGCAAACCCCAAAAAACATAAATGAAGAAAGGAGATGACCCCGCTTTTTGGTGAAAGGTGGGCAATTGTAAACACGGCAAGACAAAAAATCTGTAACACTTTTTTAACTAATGTAGGCAACACTGATTTGTCCAAAAGCAAATCGGTGTAATAAGACATTGCGGATTTTCGTGATGTTATGAAGCCCAATTAATTGAAGATTACAACAAAACATGGTGGAACTGATCTTGCCGACCAATATTTTCAGTACCACAATCATAATATCAACAGAAGCTTGAAATGGTGGGTTTTTTTTTTTCCATATGCTGAATATCTGTATTGTCAATAGCAGATAACACCACCAGCAGGAACAAAATGTCAGTAACCTTGATTTTGTATAGGGATTATACAGGACTTTATTGTTGTCAGGGGAACGTAACGCAACAAGTCAGTTGAGATACCATATTCTATCGAGTTGGACAGGGCAACAGCACCATCCCGGCAAAACCCCAATGGAAAGAAACGTGACTGCATTGTTTCAGTAACCGCAAATTAGGTATGAAAACAAACAAAGATGATCTGGTAAACAATGTACAATAAACCTATGTGCATAGTTCCTTGCTTTGAGAAATACCACATCACTTGATTGTAAATCTGTACTTGTTAGCTTCCAATTCATCAAGCAAGGCTGGACAGCTGACAAACCAGATTACAGTCCAAACCAACATTGAATGGAAGGTGGGTGTTGCATGGATTGTGATGTATGTACACTGAATACAAGTAAATGGTTCATTTCCAAGTAGAAAAACCAACAAAAATCCCCAAAATCTCATCCAAGCATGTTTTCACATGGAAAAGAAATTATACGTACCGTATTTGCATGAAATATCACCAATTTGTATTATTTTCTTCAGTGTAAATACTGATCTAAATATTTCATTGTTTTGCTTACACTTAAAAATCTGCACAATATTTTCTCCCTTGTATACTATTTTTACCATCAGTTTAACATACAAACAGGCCCGAGCCATTTGGTATACAGTACACATGTAAAAAAAGTGTCTATTACTGCAGAGTGAGGGCGCACTTCAATGAAATTAGAAAAACCCACTGGGTGTTGAAGTGACAAGGCTCCTAATTACTGTGGTAAAGAACAAGTATGGTAATGAAAGGGTTAAACGACTTTTTACATAGGGCATGAACGTTTGCACGACGGTGAGGCCTCATACATGTATTTCATCAGGCAAAAAACAAACAAAAGTACCAAGCCGACCTCATGATGAAACTGGAGACTTTTTTTATTTATCTACTTGATTCTCATTCGACAAATCTGTTCAATGCAATCAATTTTCACCACATTTCTATTGTGGTTTCACTGGCTGGCCTCCCGTGTCATTTACTGCTTTGTGGATGTTCGGTTTTCCGACACACCATGCCTGCGTGTCTAATGCCTTATTCGTTGGTCTGATTGGGTTTTGGGTGCTCTTTGGATCGCCAATCTGATATAGACGTAAAAAAGGGTGTGTGGACACGGGTTCAGGGAGGAGTTATGGGTAGATGAAGACAAACAACTATATGCAAATATTCGGACCGATTACTACCGTTCCAGTCTGAAACAGAATCCCCATGATGATGACAGGCATCCAGCATGCGAAGTCAGTGCCGACTATGAATGCCATTTCTGACCGCCATTCTGATTTCCCTGATCACGGTGAGCGGCCACGCGGACCTTATTCGATGTGTGCTTGACTTTGGACAAAATTCCCCACGTAGCAGACGAACACCACCAGGAAACAGATGAGGTTACTAAGAAGAGGAAAATTGAAAATCCAGGCTGGCCCCGAGTGATTATTATCAATAGCGCCCTTTGACCTCGAAAAGCGAAGTTGGTTTAGTGATGAGTCAGTTCAATGCACAATATCGGATAAACCGATATCCGAATCTGGACCCGCTAGCAAAGACAGTTGGGGTCCAATACTCAAAAACCCAAGTCATCATCATCATCATCAAGGCTATAGTTCGCCCATTTGTTGGACAAAGCCCTCCTCATAAAACTTTCCATTTGTCTCTCTCTCTCTCTCTCTAGCCACCTTGTCCATGTTGCCGTGCCCATGTGTGTTGTTATGTCATCTCTCCATCTTTTTCTTTGCCGTCCTCTCTTTCTAATTATCTTGTTTGTTCTAGGTTGCCATTCTGTCAATCGCTCTAGTCCACCTGTTGTCCTGGACCTCAAACATGCTACTGCCCATCTCCATTTGGGTCTCTTTTATCTTTTTCAATGATGTCCTTGACTTTGTTTTCTCGTATTTTGTTATGGTTAATTTCATCCGTATTGTTAAATGTACCATTTTTCTCGACGGCTCTTTTCTGTGTTGTTATCAATTTGTTGTTCAACTCATTTGTTGTAGTCCATGTTTCTGCCCATAAGTCATGGTTGTTAGGATGCATTGGTTGTACACTCCTTCGAAGTGACATTGCTATGTTGTTGTCGGTCAATATATCTTTGTACATGCCAAAACTTCTCCAACCTGCTTTGATTCTCGACATAATTTCTTCTCTCGATGTGTTTTTCATTCTTAGAATTTGGCCCAGGTATTTGTAATTTCAATTTTCTCTAGTTTATGGTTTTCAATGACAATATCATGTTTGTGTCAAAGTTTGTCATGTATTTAGTTTTATCCTTGTGTATTGTTAGATTCACTTGTTTGCTTGTTCTGCTTAGTTTGCTAGCTTCCTCCATATCTTCTACTGATGTTGTAAACCATAGCTGGCTATCGTCGGCAAATCTTAGGGTCTGTGAGTTTTTCCATCGATATCCATTCCTTTTCTTCCAGATGCATTTTTAAACACCTCCTCCAATGTCACAGTAAAAAACTTTGGGGATATTGTATTCTCCTTTTGTCGTACCCTCTCTTTATTTTCACTTTTTGGGAGACATCTTTATCGATGTGATCTTGGCGGTAGCATGAGTGTAAGGCTGATATAGCCTTCATATTTCCCCCACCTTTTCTCAAGGTGTTGAACATGTCTTTGTGTTCGATGGAATCAAACGCCTTTGGTAATCAACAAACCCAGACAGAGGTCTGGTATTCATTTGACTTTCATCAGTTGACGATAGCCCGTAAGTGGTCCATTGTGAATACCCTGCTCTAAATCCTGCTTGTTCTCTGCTGATTTTTCATCTAGAGTTGCCTTTATTCTGTTCTGGACACCTGGTGAATAACTTGACACATGAGAAAGAAGACCTGATTAAGTGGTAGTTCTTTATATCCACCTTTTTGTCTCCTTTTTATGCAAGAGTATAATTTTATTTCTTCCATTTTGATGGCATCTTCTTAGTCTCAGTATCTGGCTGAATACATAATTATGTTTTTATCTCATCCCCTCCTAACCTTTATAATGTCACTAGTAATGTCATCTATCCCTGGTGCTTTGTTTTCCTTCATTTGGTCAACAGCCTCCTGAACTTCACTTGGTATTATTGGTGGTAGTTCTCCTCCATCGAGTACCTTCTCATCGAGTACCCTCATTTGCATCATCACCATCTTGTGTTGAGTTGTACAAATCCTGGTAGAAGTCTTAGAACAAATGTTGCTATTTCTGCTCTAATGGCTGTTAGCACCCATCTGCTTGTTTTAGTTGGCTAATTTCTGGTTTTCTTGACACTATTTTGGTGATCTGTTTTGTCCCTTTTCCCCTTTCTAGCATTGTTTGGGACCTGTTGGAATTTCCTTTCGTCTATTCCTTTGTTCGCGTTTTCTTTTAACGGTTTTTACTGTTTTGCATATTCACCTTTCTCGGCTGTTGTTTTTGTCATCAGTTTTTTAGTGCCATTCTTCTATCTAGATCCTCTGCTCACCGTCCTCTCTTGATTTTTGTTCCCTTTTCTTTCGATGGTGCTAGATTTGTGGCTTCTTCCAGCAATACTGTAATGCTTGGTCGTACCTGTTATCAATATCCACCCTTTCCATCTCTAACCCTGCAAATTGGTTTTTCAATTTCAGTTGGAATTCTTCTTCTTTCTTTCTGCTCTTCAGGATGTTAGTTCCACTCTTCCGTTTCTTTTGTTTTATGAATTTGGAGTCTCGCAAGTTTTTGCTGATGCAGGATGCTTGCTCGTAAAATTACTGGATGAAGTCACTGTAATATCAACATTGTTATAACTTCACAGTTTTTTTTACTATTCCACCCTGGCTGCAAAGTATATAGTCTATTTGCTTCTTAGGTTCCACGGACCTCCCATGTCCAATATCGTTTTTTTGGGCCCTTCATGAAATATGTGCTGTCACTTTTAGCTTTTGTTCTGCAGCAAACTCCAGAAGTCTTTTCCTTGTTTCTTTTCTCCATTTCCAAATTTTCCCATGACAGTTCTCTCCCTGCTTCACGTCTTCCTCATCTTTTGCACTGAAGTCCCCCATTATTATTGTGGTATTTTCCTTATTTTCCCAAAAAGGCCCTTGTTGACATCTTCATAAAAGCCTCTATTACTTCATCATCGTAATCGCCAGGTATATTACCCGTATAATGCACATGTGGTCTTTGCTCGATAATTGATGATCATAGCAACAACTCTGTTTGAGGTAACTCTTAACTTCCTTTACAAAGTTTTTTGAATTTTTGAGGATGATGAAACTTATTCCTTTGCCTGCTTGTCTGTTTCCTGTTTTGCACTTATTGTATAGCCATTCTCCTCCTTTAAAGGTCCTAGGGAAATAGAAATTTTAACAGTGAAAAACAATAAAGTATACCTATTGGAACATATATTTGTCATTTGTTCATTTTATCCCCGCCCTTTGCACCATTAAAAAATAAATTTGAAATTAGGGGGTGCCAATGCCCTCCCTCACCCTCCTCATTATCATATTATAATCCGCAACCGTGACGTAGACCCAGGGGAAAGGTCCAGCACTGCCTGCGATGAAGTTTCAGTCAAGTCACCAAAACCACTGGAAGTTGACGTGTCATATTGATCTTCTTTCAGCTAAATTTAGTAGATATCCCAATTTTTTTTTGGGAAATGCTCGGTGTGTGTGTGTTGTTGCTGGGTGTAGCACCAATAAAGGAAGGTGTCAGCCTTCACCGATTTCCACCAGACCCCAAATACAGGCGAATTTGGACGGCGAGTGGAAGCTGGACCAGGGCGAAATGGTCAGGACCAACGGAGCACTCTATGACATGTAGGCGCTCACTTTGAGTCCAACATATTTTTGACCGGGGCTCCAGAGCCAGTTTGGCATGAAGGATTTAAAGCCATGCTGCGCCCGATGTAGTACCAACAATACTCTCAAGTCAGAAGGGCCCAAGAAACGTCCAGAAAGAAAGAGTAGCTTTCTTGGAAGCGAAAGCCTCCAGGGTAAGTTGCTTTAGTTTTCCGTAACTTACATGTGTATGTGCAACCACGTTGGTCAGGCTTTATTAATAACGTTAGAGTCGATTGTTACACTTCGCACCACACATTAACGCTAAAAATGTCGTTTCATTGTGAAGTCACTGAAGATGCTATTGTACAACTCTTTGACAATGTTAATTATGTGTGATTTTTGGATCTTTGTTTCAAAATCATCGAGTGCAGAATTATGTTTTGAAACGGTCATAACGACGTATTTACACACCACCACGACCCCTGGCCATTTAAAATCCATGCCATTGATTCGCGGGGTC
This sequence comes from Zoroaster sp. YZ-2022, assembly GCA_029582265.1. Lineage (NCBI taxonomy): Eukaryota > Metazoa > Echinodermata > Asteroidea > Forcipulatida > Zoroasteridae > Zoroaster > Zoroaster sp. YZ-2022. The sequence continues at coordinate 14,991 of JAQQFT010000452.1, read as the reverse complement.
TTTGCGCCTGTTTTGCTGGTAGAGCCTAAGTACAGATTTATCGGTGCTATATTGTCATGTTTACTATGCAACTTGTAAGTCGTAAAATATTACACTGTACATGCATGTTGCGCACAGTTTATGAATCTTTATAATCCCACGGTTTAACCATGGAGCAACTAAACACAATGGCAACATTGGTGCTCAACATTGAGCTTTAGTTTATTCATGGTTTATTGCCCTAGGTTCATTGTCACGAACATGCCCCACCGCAAGCGTTGGGCAGCATTTGAAAATTAGATGAGGCAATTTTTGTAAAAATCAAATGAAAAATACCATTCAACTAGACATAAATTAAACGTAAAATCGTTTATTCATATCAATTGACAACAAAAAGAAAATAAATAAAGCACACCCTGACCTTCCTAGACCCTTTTCAGTTCAGACCTTCTCCTCCCTTGGTCTCCTGCCAATCCAATTAATATCCCATTTGAAACCATTGAGATTTCCTTCCATTAGACTTTCCCAGACTTTCTTCTGTCCTTAATGTCCTTACATTATATGTACATATATATTTAAAGTTTGTCCAGTTTTTATGACTCTTTCCGTCTTTACAGCCTCCATCCGGCTTCTTTAACCGCAAGTCTTCATACTTGAAGCGATTTCCCTTTCCGAGCGTTTTCCGGTCGCTTTATTACCCGTTTTGGCCCAAAGGGCGCCGGGGCCCTTTTAACTTCTGTCATATTTATGAGGGGTTATTGCCCTATACCGGACGCGCTGGCAGGGCGTGTTGTCAGTAGAGGTTTCTGCTGCTACCTCACCCTAGTCTCAATTGATGTTAGTTGGACTGTCAATCGGCTTGTTCGCCAGGTTGCCCCAACCTTTTTGACAGACTGATTGAAAAGCTGCTTAGGGTGGTGTGCAGTGTTCACTGTTGTTAAAACCCAGACAGGACCTGAGGCCAGTGGGTACTTATACACCACCTCGGCATGGGAATGAGCTGGCTGTTCACAATTCTCTAAATCCTCCCTCAATCCTCCCAGACCTCCCAGACGGAGTGGATATCAGTATACCTTCGACAACCAAGTGATATTGACCAAATCACGAGGAGAACTAACATGGTGGATTTTATGTCGTTGCCATGAGTTGAAGCAAACATAAGGGATCCACAACATTTTTAGGGGGCTGAGAATCAAAACAATTATTTTCAGTACTACAAAGGGTGCTGCCACCTCCTATGCGCAATGATAGTACAGTTTGGGCATCACCCTTATGTTTATCCCAAACACCAGGAATGGGAGTGCGTTCTTCCTCCCCCTTTTCTCCCTTTTTTAAATTTGATTTTTAACGATTTTATAGTGGGGCTATGTTCCCTCAGCTATCCTGGATCCGCTAATGAACGATACTCAGAATCAATCTGTACACTTTATGATTGTTTATACCAATGGCAACAATGATGGCCAACAATAGGTTGTAAACATGCTAGCAAACCAGAAAACCTTTTGTTTGCGTTGTTCTCTCTGGGGAACGGTTGGATGTGATTGTATATTATGTACAACACATGAAGACTCGACGCAATCATGGTTAGATTGGTACCCATACTGTACCGCCTGTGGGCACCTGGTGACCATGCCGCCTAGAGTAAGGCTCCTCCCTAGGGGTACGTCACGAACAGTGCCACCGCGGCGTGAACATTAGAAACACTTTTTTTAAATTTAAATTTAAAATAACAAAATCTACTCAAGAACAAAAAAACTTAATTTTTTAATTATATCAATTGATAAACAACAATAAAAATAAATTAAGACAAAACACACTTCATAGACCCTTTTAATATTATTGTTGTGAATCATGATTTTACGGTAGGAATCAGGAAACATAAATCAAACAGTGTAATGAATAAAAGATGGGGGTTTGTCACGCTTAGTTCCCCTAATTGTGATCGGCAGCAGGATCGTTTCATTTGAAAAAAAAATTAAGAATATAAATATAGTTGAGTGCAGTGGGGAAATTATTTACCGGTGTGTCAACGTCGCTGCCAGGACAACTAAACGTTATATGATGCATAGACCATTAAAGGACTGTGTTATTAGTAAATGTATTATAAGAGGAAGAGATAATATTGCATAAACCTGGCCTGTAAAATTTTGTAGCTCATTTCGATGCCGGGTTTTACGAGAAAATACCCCAAGTGATTTTTTTTTTTTTAATCTATAATATACAAAGTTTCATGTTTTCTTAAATATGACAGCATGTCAAACTGCATAATATTCGGACAGTTGTACCATTACAAATTTGACATCAATTACCTTATTTAATATATCTGGTAATTTTTGTAATTAGGTAATAAAAGGTGAACATTCCCCTTTAATGGTCACATGTAGTAGGTCTGGTCCGCAATAATGTGTTAACAGCAACCGTCGGGCATGTATATGTATATGTTTAACAATCGACCAAAGGATTTCATTGTGTGGATGTGTTTATTAGACGTTTAAACGTACATGACGCTGGATAAAAAGTAGTCGCTCATCCCAATTCATCTCTAATGTAAGTATACCTTGTTAAACCACCACCCTCCGCACTTTCCCGCCAGATTGGCAAAAGAAGGGGAGCCGCAGTTTTACGGGCAAAAGGTTCCGCCGTTTTCGTTCAGGCATGGTGGGATCCAAGGAGGGGAAAACAGCAAAAAGGTGGAACGTAAAACATATGGTGAATGGGCAATTTGGTGTGAAAAAAGGGGTGCTGGCATAATTTCACTTTTCCCCTATAGATCTGCCAATGAATTCATGTATGCATCTACATGGGGCTGATGTCCACACCCTTTCCCCGACTCGTCAGATGTCTGATCGATATTTTGACTCAATATTTTAGAGCCCTATTCGTCCCCACTCTGCCATTGTGACCAATCCCGAATTGTTGGCATAGTGACCAATGCGGTATTGGTCACTTAAGCAAATTACAAAATAGCCAGTTATATCATTTGTCATTTGAATGTATGTCGCATCTCCAAAACTATGAATGCATGCATGTGGATTAGATATAATGGTAGGTCTCTTCCCGAATGTGTACTATCATGGGGAAAACTTACAATGAAAAAGTCTTTTTAAAAAATAACAAGAACAAAATAAACCAGATATAAGGTTTTTAACAACAAAACAAGGTGTTCAGGTTGAAGTTAAAACACATGTCATCAATTCCTAAAGTGTTGGAGAAGTCAAATGTTAACGTCTGTTGAAGTTCTTTATAGTTTATTTGAACACAATGCAATACTGAATTTAGAACATTTTAATATTAAAGCTTGACTTCCGGTTTGGACAGGAAGTAAGGTCAAATTGGGAGTCACCTTTGTGTAAATACTTTTGATTAATTAACAACAATCTGTACAATGGTACAAAAATGTCAATTTTTACCTCCTGTGGTTGTTGAGATATGATTTTTAAAATATTAAACTTTCTTCACTTCCGGTTTGGACAGGAAAAGTAAGGTCAAATCAGTATAAATATTTTTGACAATTAACGATCTGTACAATGGTACAATATTTTTAATCACTTTGTGGTTTGGGTTGGGAAATATGAATTTTTTAAAATTTATTAAACTTTGACTCGGTTTTGGACAGGGAAGTAAGGTCAAATTGGGGTCACCTTTGTGTAAGATATTTTCGACAATTAACAGTCTATACAATGGTACAAAATGTCAATTTCACCTTTGTGGTTGTTGAGATATGATTTTTTTAATATTAAACTTCTTGACTTCCCGGGTTTTGGGACAGGAAGGGTCAAATTGGGATCACCTGTGTAAAAATATTTTCGACACCAACACCATACAACATACAAAATGTCAATTTACCTCTTGTGGTTGTGGGAGATGATTTTTTAAACATTAAACTTTGACTTCCGGTTTGGACAGGAAGTAAGGTCAAATTTGGGGATCACTCAGTAAATATTTTTCGGACACCAATCTATATTTAAATGATACAAAAAATGTCAATTTCACTTCAGGTTGTGGAGATATGATTTAAACACAAAACTTTGACCTTCGTTTGGACAGAAGTAAGGTCATCAAATTGGGGTCACCTTTTGCAATATTTTTACACCAACAATTGTACAATGGTGCAAAACCGTCAATTTACCTGTTGTGGTTGTTGAGACATGATTTTACATGCATACATAATGAAAGCACCCATCTGTATGATTACACCACCAAAACAGAGTACATGCACTTTTTTAGCGTTGAAAAGCCGTTAGATTCTTTCATTTGCAACGTAATCAAAACGTTTTAACTAATAAAGAATGATTGATCGAAATTCGATACCGATGACCCAATAATGACGTCACAAATTTATGTTTCATCTACGTGTTATGTTCAGCATGTGCCAAGTTTCAAGTTCATGTGAAGCCTGTAAGTATGTGTTTTTTTGCAGACAGTCTATCCGGAGAAGAAGAAGGAGAAGAAAGAAAAAAACCGGGAAACACCAGAGCTTAAGTAAGTTTGTTTTGAACAAACACTCAGGTGTTCGGGAAAAAGGTAAAGCGCTCAAATTTGGGGCAAGTTTGTTTTTAAATATTTTGGACAATTAATGATTTGTACAATGGTTCGTAACGATAGTGACCATTTTCCTGTTGTGGATGATTTTTTAAATTTTACAACTTTTACTTCCAGTTTGGGACAGGAAGTAAAAGGTCAAATTTAAAATACCCTTTTAAAAATATTTTTGACAAGTAACGCCTGTACAACAGTGCAAATTTTTTTTTTAATTTTACCCTTTCAGGTTGTTGGGAGACACGATTTTAGTTAATATTAAACTTTGACTCGGTTTTGGGACACAGGAAGTAAAGGTCAAATTGGGGTCACCTTTTGTAAATATTTTTGACAATTAACGATCAGCAACGGTTCAAAACATTTAATTTACCCTCTTCTTGTGGTTGTTGATATTACATTTTTTTTAATATTAAACTTTGACTTCCAGTTTGGGACAGTAAGCAAGGTCAAATTGCGGTCAACCTTTTTTGTAAATATTTGTTGAAAATTAACATCTGTACAATGGTACAACACCAGAATATACCCCTTCTGGTTGTTGAGATATGATTTTTTTAATTATTAAACTTTGATTTATCGTAATTGATATCTGATGATCTAATAATGACGTCACAAATTATGTTTCAACTACGTTACATATGCCAAGTTCATTCCTTGAAGTTTGCAAGTATGTGTTTTTTGTAGACAATCGATCTGTATGAAGGAGAAAACATTTTTACACAAAGTTAGTGACTCAATTTGACCTTTACTTTCTGTCCAAACTAATGTCAAACTCAAACAATTTCATCAGTTAAACCCATGGTTTTATGTAATGAATATTCATAAAATTATACTAAAATGAACACAATCTATAAAATGTGAAAGCTTTACGCACAAATTTCAAACGAAACCAAGTAATGAAGACCACTTCATTAATTGTGCACGGATTCTCAAATGATCTTGTTAACGTAAGATGTTAAACCACAACCATCAAGGTAAACCTCACAACTGAAGATTGTTGATGACTTGAACAGTTACGATACCGCATTTGGGATGTGGGTGTCAACGCTGCCCAAGGTGCTGTAGGTTGAACCCAGGGAGCTATGATGGATGTATTGGAGTCAACATGCTGTAAAAAAATAACAGGAAAGTTTTATAAGTACGGACCAAGAATAAAGTATTTGAAATTTCAGAGAAGTTGTAATTTGCGGAATGAGGAAAATAATACATCACAGTGAACATGTTGTACAAAATAGTAAGAACGTGTTTTACAGCACATGGGACCAAGAATAAAGTATTTGGAAAATTCAGAGAAGTTCTAATTTATAATATTAATGGGGAAAACAGTGTATACTCTTGGAGTAGGTCCCTAGTTGGAGCATTGAAATTGAAAAAGGGTATTGGTTGTTTTCGTACCGCACAAATTATTTTGACAATGTGTAATACCTAATTAAAGAAATTTTCTTGCATGAAACCCGGACATCAAAAAGAGGAAAGGTATTTATGAAATTGCCGAGTCTCATACCTTCATGTGAGAGAGGTCTGAGAGAGGCTCTCCTAGGAGCAGGTGTGTCATGAATATTGTGCATTTTTCCCTGTGAAATAATTGTTCATGTAAGTTGATTTGTATCTAAGAAGGCAAGTAATTAGAAAGTAGTAAACAATCACTACTTTATTAATTTCAGTAATAAACTGAAGATTTTTTGGAGAAAACATAAATTACAAAATATGGCATAAAATTTCAACTGAAAACTGCTACAACCCAAATTAACTGGAATTCTCTTTTCCTATCTCATTACATTCTATTTCCCTAAATACATTTTAGTGACATCTGTTCAGGCTTTACAGAAAAAGAGGGAGTTGTTTATCGTCCAAAGTACAGTGTAATATGTATGTTCACATTTAAATTGTACTATAAACCACCAACGTTAAGTTAAACATCAACAAACAGGCAATAATGTAACTAGTTTAACACCCTGTAGTAGTAAAATTAGCCAAACCCCAACACTTAAAAATGGCTTCTTTCTTAAAAATACGAAGATAACACAGGAAACTTCTTAACAATTAAATTAAGATACCTACCCTTTTTATGACCATGTTATGGGATCCACTTACACCCCCCTGGCACCGAGTTCATCAGGTAATATCACATTTTTAAGAGCTTACCACCTTATTTTCACAAAATAAATTTCTTTCTGAGTAAATCGGGAAATATAACAAGCGTAGCACTCGCTAAAATGTTCGATATTTCAGAATCTGTTTCGCCGATTGAGGCGACATCAGCATGGGCCGGCGGCCGGACTGAAGTGACATGCCCCGCCCACAAGATTGAGTATTGCGGATGGTTGAAATAAATATATTGCACGTACATTTTCAAGAAAGTGTGTTTTTTTTTACAAAATGTCGGGTTTTCAGTACAACAAATATCAAAACCCAAACATATCCTCGTTCCCACGTCACATATTTCATTAATTTTCACTCATGATAAATCATATTATTTTCCCCCGACTAAATCAGTAATTTTATTGATTTTCAGATCCGATATGATTTTTTTTTTTAAATTATTAAACTTGAATTATCGTAATTGATATTCGATGACCCAATCATGACGTCACAAATTCTGTTTCATCTACGGTTTAAGTTCTACACGTTTGCAGTTCATGTGAAGTTTGCAAGTATGTGTTTTTTGCAGAAGGTCTATCCGGAGAAGAAGAAGAAGGAGGAAGAAAGAAAAAAACGAACAAAAATTAGATATAAGTTTTTGTCAACAACAAAACAAGGTGTCTTGGGGTTGAAGTTAAATGGTTGTCATCAATTGGGAAGGGTTGTCAAATGTTAACGTCTGCTGAAGTTCCGCGAGAAGTTTATTTTGAACACAATACAATACTGAATTTAGAAATTATTTTTAATATTAAACTCTTTTAACTTCCGGTTTGGATGTAGCAAAGGTCAAATTAAATAAGTGTTTTTGTAAATACTTTGACAATTTAACTATCTGTACAATGGTGCAAAACCGGGAAATTTTACCTCTTTGTGGTTGTTGAGATATGATTTTTTTAAATATTAAACCAATTTTCCCGGGTTTGACAGGAAGTGTCAAATTAGAATACCTTGTGTAAAATATTTTTGACACAAAATCTGTACAATGGCGCAAAAACCAATTACCTGTTGTGGGTTATGAGATATGATTTTTTTTTAACATTAAACTTTGACTCCCGGGTTTTTGGACAGGAAGTAAGGTCAACTAGTCACCCTTGTTTGTAAATATTTTTTGACACCAACAATTCATACAATGATACAAAAATGTCAATTTACCTCTTTGTGGTTGTGGAGATATGATTTCAAATTATTAAACTTGACCGGTTTACCAGGAAGTAAGGTCAAATTGGGGTCACCTTGTTTAAATATTTTTTGACAATTAACAATTCATACAATGATACAAAAAAATTTCAATTTACCTCTTGTGGTTGTGGAGATATGATTTTTTTAACACAACCGATCATGGTTTGGACAGGAAGTATGTTTCACCTTTTTAAAATACTTTGACACCAATCTGTACAATGCAAAATCACACCCCTACTGTTAGAGTTGTTGAGATATGATTTTATGCGCATACATACTAGTAACGAATTCAGGCTGACGATTCACCAAATTTATTACAATGAGCACGACCAGAGCTGATTTACATCACCTCACCAGAGGGCGACCCTTTTTAGCCGTGCTGAAAAGTCAGTGTAGTCTTCATTTGCAACGCATCAAAACGCTTTTAACCAATAAAGTATGATTGACGAAATTGACATTCGATGACCCAATGACGTCCCAAAATTATGTTTCACCATGTTGGTACCAAGATGCAGCTGCTCAGTTCATGAAGTTTGCAAGTATGTAAGCCAGGTATCAACGATCCGGAAAAGAAAGAAGAAGAAGAAGAATAGCGAGAAGAAAAAAAAAAATTGATGGTAGTGTTTAGGATAATACAAACACATAGGTGTTCGAGTTTGTTCAGGCGGGGATGACCGAATGTTTTTAAAGAAAACTGCATCATTATTATTTATTAAACTTTGACTTTCGCGGGTTTAGACAGGTAAAAGGTCAATAATAAGGTTTTTTAAAATATTTTGACACCAACAATCTGTACAACAGTGGGAAAGATTGTGACCCTAATTCTCAGGTTGTTGAGAGGATATGAATTTGTACAAACTTGACTTCCCGGGTTTTGGACAGGAAGAATAACAATTAGTCAACCTTGTTTAAATATTTATTGACACCAACGATCTGCAATGGTGCTGCAATTGTAATTTACCTTTTGTAGTTGTTGAGATATGATTTTTTTTTAATATTTAAACTTTGACTTCCGGGTTTGACAGGGAAGGTCAAAATTTGGGATCACCAGTAAATATTTTCGACACCAACAATTATTACAATGATACAAAATGTCAATTTCACCTTTTTGTGTTGTGGATGATATGATTTTGTTAAACACAAACTTGACTTCCCGGGTTTTGGACAGGAAGCAAGGTCAAATTAACAAATTTTTGTGTAAAATATTTTTGACAATTAACAATTCATACAATGATACAAAAAATGTCAATTTACCTCTGTTGGTTGTGGAGATATGATTTTTTTTAAAAATGATGCCAACCTTGACTCGGTTTGGACAGGAAGTAAGGTCAAATTAGGTCACCCCTTTGTAAATATTTTTGACAATTAACAATCTATACAATGACACAAAAAATTTCACTTACCTCTTGTGGTTGTGGAGATATGATTTTTTTAAATACAAACTTGACTTCCGGTTTGACAGGAAGTAAGGTCAAATTAAATACCTTTTGTGTAAATAATTTTGGAATAATTAACACCAGCCCAATGGTGCAAAAACTGTCAATTTACCCGTTGTATGTTGTTGAGATATGATTTTTACGTGCATACATAATTAGCACGACCAGAGCTGATTTATCATTCACCAAATTACGTGCATACATACGAGTAATTTGACCAGAGCTGACGACATTCACCAAACAGAGGGCGCACTTTTTAGCGTTGAAAAAGCCATGTAGTCTTTTCATTTGCAACGTAATCAAAACGTTTTAACTAATAAAGTATGATTGATCGAAATCTTGTTATTCGATGACCCAATAATTGGGACGTCACAAATTATGTTTCATCTACGTGTTATGTTCTAAGAATGTGCCATAAGTTTCAAGTTCATATGAAGTTTGCAAGTATGTGTTTTTTTGTAGACAATCGATCCGAAAAAGAAGAAGAAGAAGAAGAAGGAGAAGAAAAAAAAAAAAAAAAAAAAAATGAAACGAATAACTAGATATAAGTTTTTTGTCATAACAAAACAAGGTGTTCGGTTGAAGTTAAAATGGTTACGTCATCAATTCTGAAGTGTTTGGGAAGTCAAATGTTAACGTCTGTTGAAGTTTCGCGAGAAGTTTATTTTAATCAACACAATAATGAATTTAGAAATTATTTTATATATTAAACTTTGACTCTCCGGTTTGGACAGGAAGTAAGGTCACAATTGGGGTCACCTTTGTAAATACTTTAAGGTAATTAACAATTGTACAATGGTACAAAAATGTCAATTTACCTCCCTGTGGTTGTTGAGATGATTTTTTTTTTAAATATTAAACCTTTCACTCCGGTTTGGACAGGGAAGTAGCTCAAATTAGGGTATAAATATTTTTGGACAATTAACGATCTGTACAATGGTAGAACAATTTTAATTTTACTCTTGTGGTTGTTGAGATGTCGATTTTTTTTTAATATTAAACTTTTGACCTTTCGGTTTGGACAGGAAGTAAAGGTCAAATTGGGGTCGTGTTTTTGTAAATATTTTTGACAATTAAACAATCTGTACAATGGTGCAAAAATGTTAATTTACCCCTTGTGGTTGTTGGAGATATGATTTTTAAATATTAAACTTTGACCTTGGGTTTGACACAGGAAGTAAGGTCAAATTGGTCACCTTTTTCTAAATATTATTTGACAATTTACGATCTGTACAATAGTGAAAGAATTGTGAATTTCTCTCTTGTGGTTGTTGAGATATGATTTTTTTAATATTTAACTTTGACTTCCGGTTTGGACAGGAAGTAAAGGTCAAATTGGGGTCAATTTTTAAAAATATTTTTGACAATTAACGATCTGTACAATGAAAGAATTGTGAATTTATCTCTGTGGTTGTTGAGATATGATTTTTGTTAAATATTAAACTTTAATTTGACTCGGTTTGGACAGGAAGAAAAAGTCAAATTGGGGTCACTCTTTTTTTGGAAAATATTTTTGATCAATTAACGATCTGTACAATGGTGAAAGAATTGTGGAATTTATCTCTAGGTTGTTGAGATATGATTTTTGTTAAATATTAAACTTTGACTCCGGGTTTCGACAGGAAGTAAGGTCAAATTGGGGTCACTCTTTGTATAAATATTTTTTCCACACCAATTAACAATCTATACAATGGTACAAAAATTGTGAATTTACCTTTTGTGGGTTGTTGAGATATGATTTTTTAAAATATTAAACTTTGATTTATTGTAATTCGATATCTGATGACCTAATCAAGGACGTCACAAATTGTGTTTCTTCTACGCATGTGTTAAGTTTAAGTATATGACAAGTTTCAAGTTCATGTGAAGTTTGTCAGCATATGTAAAGGTTTTTGTAGACAACCTTTTTTGCCGATAGAGGGCGACAATCCATATTAGCGTACGCTCAATTCCCAAAACATGCATACATAATGAGCACGACCAGAGCTGATTTACATTCACCAACAGAGGAAAGCACTTTTAGCGTTGAAAAAGCCGTGTAGTCTTCTTCATTTGCAACGTAATCAAAACGTTTTTAACTAATAAAGTATGATTGATCGAAATTGATATCTGATGACCTAATAATGACGTGACAAATTATGTTTCATCTACGTTATGTTCTGGGTATGCCAAGTTTCAAGTTCATATGAAGTTTGGTGTTATGTGTTTTTTTTGTAGACAATCGATCCGGAAAAAGAAGAAGAAGAAGAAGGAGAAGAAAAAAATTTAAAAAAAAAAAAAAAACGAACATTAACAATAGGTGTCGGGCATACCCGAACATTCTATCAATAGGTGTTTCAAGCATACCCGAACACCTAAAAACCGAATAATAACAATAGGTGTTTCGGGCGCATACCCGAACACTTAACAATAGGTGTTTCGGGCCGTACCCGAACACGAATCGAACACAGGGTGTTTCTGCACATACCTGAACACCCAAAAAAACGAACAAACAATACAGGTGCTCGCGCTGCAGCTCGAACATTCTAACAACAGGTGCTCGCGCTGTAGCTCGAATATTTCATCACATAGGTTTTGCATACCGACATACCTAACACTAACAATATGTTTCGCCATACCCGAACACTTAAAAAAAAAAAACGAACAAAACAATAGGTGTTTCAGGTACATACCCGAACACCTAAAAACCGAACACTTAATCAATGTGGGTGCTCATGCTGTAGCTCGAATACCATAATAGGTGTTTGGCTGGCATACCCGAACACTTAACAATAGGTGTTTCAGGTACATACCTGAACACCTAAAAACCGAACAAAAATAATAGGTGTTTCTGTACATACCCGGAACACCTAAAAATATGAGTGCCACTGCTAGCAAGGATAATTATTGGAACATAGTCAATCGCGGGTCTACCAAACCTTGTATCCAAGGTGATTTGGAACCCATGCCTTTCTCACTTGGTCTATGCTCTGGTTTGGCCTCCCATCAACATCACTATACCCATTCAGCGATGCGTTTTAATCGTTGTGTGAACCAGACTGCGTGGAGTGGAGCTAAACCGTGAAGGCGAGGTTAATCTGTTGTAAAGCCACATACCAGGGTGAAGAGGTCATACATCAAAATGCAAGCTTTGTGTAACGTGTAGGTTGAAACTACATGTACAGGAGAGCAGACAGTAGATGTTTACTTCAGGGTACATGGAGAGAATATTTACAAAGGCCATGCATACTATTATTGTTAAGGATACTAGATGGCCGTATGTTGTTGTATAAGTCTATGTGCTATTAATCTGTCTGTTGTATATCACAAATTTAAAGTACACATTTTCACATATGCGTCGGGCAATTCGGACACTATTACATTAGAAGGTAAGGCTTCAAATTTAATTCACTTGTGTAAATATGTTTCGACACCAATAACTATACAATGGTGCAAAATGTCAATTTACCCTTTGTGGTTGTTGAGATAGGAATTTTTAAATATTAAAGTTTGACTTCCGGTTCGACAGGAAGTAAGGTCAAATTGGGGTTATCCTTTTGTAAATATTTTTTACAATTAACAATGATCTGTACAATGTAGTACAAAATTGTGAATTTACCTCTGTGGTTGTTGAGATATGAATTTTTTAAATATTAAACTTTGACTTCGGTTTGGACAGGAGTAAGGTCAATTAGGGTCACTCTTTTTATACATATTTTTGGACAATTAACGATCTACAGTACAATGAAATACAAAAAATTTGAATTTACCTCTTCTGGTTGTTGAGATATGATTTTTTTTAAATATTAAACTTGACTTCCGGTTTGGACAGGAAGCAAGGTCAAATTAGGTCATCTTTGTGTAAACATGTTTCGATAATTAACAATCTATACAATGGCGCAAAAATGTCAATTTACCTCCCGGTGTGGTTGTTGAGATAGAATTTGTTTAAATATTAAACTTTGACTTCCGGTTTGGACAGGAAGTAAGGCCGGGTTAGTCATCTTTTAGTAAATATTTTTGACAATTAACGATCTGTACAATGGTGCAAAATTGTGAATTTACCTCTTGTGGTTGTTCAGATATGATTTTTAAATATCAAACCTTGACTTCCGGTTTGACAGGAAGTAAGGTCAATTTGGTCACCTTTGTGTAAATATGTTTCGACAATTAACAATCTATACACAATGGTGCAAAAATGTCAATTTACCTCTTGTGGTTGTTGAGATAGGAATTTTAAATGAGTTAAACTTTGACTTCCGGTTCGGACAGCGAAGTAAGGTCAAATTGGGGTTATCCTTTTGTAAATATTTTTTGGACAATTAACGATCTGTACAATGTGTCACAAAAATTGTGAATTTACCTCTTGTGGTTGTTGAGATATGAATTTTTTAAATATTAAACTTTTGACTTCCGGTTTGGACAGGAAGTAAGGTCAAATTGGGGTCACCTTTTTATGACATATTTTTGACAATTAACGATCTGCAATAATGGTACAAAAATTTGAATTTACTCCTTCTGGTTGTTGAGATATGATTTTTTTAAATATTAAACCTTTTTGACTCGGTTTGGACAGGAAGTAAGGTCAAATTAGGGTCACCTTTTTGTAAATATATTTTTGACAATTAACGATCTGGTACAATGGTACAAAAAATTAATTAATTTACCTCTTGTGGTTGTTGAGATATGATTTTTCTAAATATTAAACTTTGATTTATCGTAATTCGATATCTGATGACCTAATCATGACGTCACAAATTGTGTTTCATCTACGTGTTAAGTCTCTAAGTATATGCCAAGTTTGAAGTCTGGTGAAGTTTGGCAAGTATGTGTTTTTTTTGTAGACAATCTATCCGGAGAAGAAGGAGAAGAAGAGAAAATAACGAACAAAACAATAGGTGTTTGCAATACACACCGAACACCTAATAAATTTCTTATGAGAATGTACAACCTTAGTTGATTACAATAAAAATCCCGGATGTACTATCTGAAAAGCTAACTAGATGTGAAATTAATCAAATAGCCACAAGTTAAACTTAGCATGTGCAAAAACAAAGATTCGATTTTGATCAGAATCATACTCCTGGTGGAATTGGCATGATACCTAACCTATAGTCGAGACCCACGCGGCAACCGGAATACAACATACGAAAAAAGACCACGTACGACACGCTAGTAGCGGACGCCCCAGGGGGCCTTTACCAGTCCGTTCTGTGGTCTTACATTTTTCTTTATTATTTTTCTTCCGATTTGGTACAGAAATGTTAATGTTAATATAAGGTAACTCAATTTGTTATGGTTTTGTATGACTTATTTAAATATAGATGACCCCAACATGCAACATTTTACTTACTATGATTGGTTTAAATAAATTTGCATACATACTCTCTTCTTAATGTAAAAGAGGAAACCACCTTTTCCAAAGAGCTAGTATATGGCTGACAAGTCTTTTTTGAAGTGTAACCCATCTGATTCGAGTGAAAAATAAGCAGTAAAAGGTTACCACCACTCTTTTTATACGCTACTAATTTTACCTTTATCCACCCATATAGCTCTTTTATCCGGGCCATATAGCCTTTAAAAGAGTGGTTTTCACCTTTACATTAGAGAGTAGATTATTCATCTTGACGGAGGTTTTATGAATAATTCAGTTGTAGCGGTCTTTTGGAACAGACTGGAAGGCGCTCGTGTCTTCGCCACCGCGTGCATGGTGTTTTATTGCTTTTTTTTGTGTTGGATA